>JAMKQA010020027.1:0-46916 GCA_024699735.1 Posidonia australis
CCCCCCCCCCCCCCCCATTTGCAAGAGAAAAAAGGGGGGAAAAAGGGAGGAAAAACTGAGAGAAATTTTGAGAAGAGAGAAATCAAGGAGAGATCTCCAACCAGAGTAACCAGAGGAAGCTCAGATCAGTGAGGAAACTCAGAGAGGAGGAAATTGAGAGCTCAGGTCAGCTTCGGCTATCGTCTCCGGCGAGTTTCGGTGGCCACCTCCACTGCCAGCTTAGATACGGCTACTGATCTATCTAATTTTGGTTGTATTTTCCTTCCTAGGTCCTCCTCAGCTTCCCTCGACTAATTCTAGAGAGGAATCGAGCTCCCTGACAGGAAATACAGATTCTATGGGTCACCAAACCCATTTCTCCAATGAGTGGGGTGGAGGCGCGAGTCCAGTAGGTATCCCGTGTCCTAGAGGTTAGGGATCAGATAGGTTTTTCTTCCCTATGCTACTCCACCTCTTTGGACGCCACGACACCCACTTTGGAGGCCTCCAGGAGAAGTTCGCTGGCTGTCGTCCTCGTCGTCGCTGGAGAAGAAGATGTACAGTAAGTCTCCTCCAGGATCCACCTGCCTTGTGGCTCACTTTAGAGCATCAAGAGACCTCCCCCTCCTTTCCCTCAGGCCTTCGGAAGCTTCCACACCTCAACTCGAGCCTCGAACGACCTCTACAATTGCCACCGCCGGAGACGATGACAGGCTTGATCGGGACGGGAGTGGGCAGCGCCATTCTTGCCTCTAAGTGGTGGGATTTCTTCCTCTTTGCGCCCTCAACCCTCCTGGAGCCCTGGAGTGCCGTGTCGCAGCCTCTAGTGGACCTTTCTTCCCCATCACCATCGCCGGAGTCACGACGCCGGCGAGTGAGGTGGGGAGGAGACCTGGGCCGTTTAGAGCCCAATCTGAGCCATTGGATCTTCCCTTGTTACTTCCCTCTTGCTCATAGTGTGCTTGGATGCCAGATCGGGCATCTAGGAGGCCTGGGATCATGTCTGAGTCGCCATCGCTAGTGAGATGCGATCGCCGACGATCATCGGGTTTGTTTTAAAAACTTCTTTTTGAACAAACTTCTTTTTCTTTTCTTTTCATGCAACCAAGTCCTTTTATTTTTCATTTAAGTCCCTACATTAGTTTTTTAATCATTTTAATAATGTTTTGTTTTGTAAAATTACAGTGTGACCCTTGTTAATTTCTTTTAATATTTCACAGGCATTAAATTTTGACATAAAGCCCTCTGATTTAGTTTTCATTCATTTTAAGTCCATAATTTGCACAAAAAACCCTAAACTTCATTAAAATTGTACTGAATGAATGAGTTTCTGGTACAATTGCAAATCTGACCCTATAGATTCAAATTTCTACTCAAATGTGCACAAAATTTCATTTTAAACCATGAACTTTACTAAATTTTCACTGAATGCATTTTTTTATGGCATATATGCAAATCAGTCCCTAGAAGTTCATATTTTCAACCATGAGTCCACTATTTTGCACTTTTAACCCTGAATTTCTTCAAAATTGCATTAAACACATGTTTTGATGGTTAAATTATAGGTTAGCCCCTAGGAATCTTATTTTTACCAAAAATGCATAGTTTTACACATTTAATCCCCCAACTTCCTTAAAATTGCATAAAATGTGTTTTCTTTAGCATTTTTGCTGATATAACCCTAGAAACTTCAGTCTTCACTCAGGACATGTAGTTTTCGCATAGAGGCCCCTGGAAATTTACATATGTTTTAAAGAAAAATAGAAGTAAACAGCTGCCAGATCGTCTAATCCTCCTCAGAGTCACAACCCTCGCCCCCTGTGTAGCGATGATAAGCTAGTGGTCAACCTTGCGACGTAATCTCTTGGTAATCTGGGCAGAAGAACCTCAAGCGTGGGAAGGCCTGGGAATCGAGCTAGAGGCATCGACTAGGTCCTCGCCACCTAAGACATCCTCCTCCTTTAGTCTGAGATTGAACTCGCTGCTACTCCTGGTGACTACCTCAGCCTTGGGACCTACACCATGAAAAGCAAGACACAAGTCAGAATAGTCGGTTTATATATGTAAATAGTAATATAATTTAAGAAATAAGTAGAAATTAAAAGCTTGGGTTGATAGACATACTGCAAGGAAAGCCTCCCACCATGCTTGAAAAATAAGGAAGGCATAAGTGCTAGGGAATATCAAACATAAAATAGAAGAACAATTACAGGCTATACTAATAGGGTAGAAATTTTTACCTTGACCCATTGCATCCGGACATAGAAATCTTTCAACTTATCACGAAATCTCTGTAGACAGTCATAAGTAAACAACTTAGAGCTAGACACATCAGAGCAAAGGCAAAATAGGTCTAACTAAAAAAATACAATAGCAACCTCGGCTCAATCCTCCTGGTACCACAATTGCTTTTGCTCCTTACAGAGTTCCTCGTCAAACAAGTGCGGTTTTCTAGCCCGCTCAAACCAGTCTATATACTCACGTAGTCAGTAGTGTAGAAAACATATAGGCTCCTCTAGGCAAACATGGCCATAGTGGTCGACAGTGCTATTGTATGAGTGGAGGCTTGGGAGCCCATATAAAGAATTAGGAGGCAGAGGAATGCATAACTCATTATAGAATTGATGGCAAACATGCCTTGGGAGATAATACACTGATCGCTTCAGGCAAAAGAACTTCATCTACTTTCACCTTAGAGCCTGAGCAAATACTAAAGGGGCCCAGTCGACTCGCTCGTACCGCTCGAACAGTCATAGATCCACCTGAATCACAGAAAACAAGCAGCCAATGTCAAAATAATGGATATACAAGTAAATTTGGCAAACAAAGGAAATAAATATAGCACACTTATATCATCAATGCTTAATAAATCCAAGAGGTAGTGGTATGCCTCATAATTGTAAGCGTTAGAGACTTCCCAGTGATCGAGCTTGCACCACTGGCAAGTTAAGGGTAGAAGATTCGAGCAAAGGTGGAAGAGGTAATGCCCTCGCTCTATGTGCTCCATCCACTAGTACTGCAAAACATATGAATTAGAAAGCCGATAGATGTAGTTATAAAAGTGAGCGAGTAGAATAAATGTCAATACTTACTGTCAAGAGTGGATACAACCTGATGTGAGAGCGCAGGTTACTATGGACTACGTCATCTACCCTACAAAGTAGATAAGTGTAGCTGGCTCTGCCCCAGTCATAACTACCTAGCTTGTTTACATCAGCTAGATAAATGAGCCAATCAACTGTCACATAATAGCCCGAGGTCTTGCAGAAGATTAGTCCAATCAGCTCGAGCAGAAAATGGCAAAGGACATAATCAACCTCCTGAGATCCTGGAACCAGGTCTAGCAAAAACGTCATCCACTCTCGTAACCAGTTGTAGCGGAAGTAGTACGAGTCTTGAGTGAGGGGCGAATGCTCACACCCTAGAAGCTGTGGAACCTTGGAGAATCCTTGTGTCGCCTTCCCCAATATGGCTCCCTATCAAAACCCAAGCTAATTAGTAGATCCCAGTGATCAGGCAAGATTGCCATCTCGCCAAAAGGGAGGTGGAAAGTATGCATCTCATGACGCCACCTCTTTGCCAAAGCTTGGAAAAATTGATAGTGCCTGTGAATGGCATGGATCCTCGACAAGCTCCCGAACAGGCTATGGTGTAGTAGAAAATTTCTCAAGAAGCTAGGGAGACGCCTGAAATGATCGAGCATGGGTGCCTAGAGACACCACAAGGCACGCTTGGTGTCACCCATTGTCAGAAACAGTGAAATAACATAAGAAACTTAAACTTCTTATTGAATCCAAGATGCTAGATTTAAAGTGAAATATACCTCAAAATTTTCATTTTCGTAGAGATGGTTATCGCAAAGCGGGCGACCCTCAAAATGGCTTGACTCGTACAGAGTTTTCAAGCAGTTAGCCAATATCTGATATAACAACGAAAGCCAGATGAATTAGTTCATACAAAATTTACGTCAGGCACCACAAACTTAGTACTGTTAGCAGACCTCCTAGATGCCTGTGGACCCAGTGCAGCTCCAGAGCCTTGGGAACTGGTCGCACGACTCTGGATTTGTGAGCTAGAAGCAGTCACGCTAACCTTAGGAACCTCATACTCTAGATCAAATTGCAAGTAGAAAGGGTGTAACCAGTTAGATTTGACTTCAAAATAACAACACTAGTTTAATGAACAAGCTAGAGTAACATAAATGATTGCAATATGATTATTTTTAGGGAATTTGGTTAAACAAGGCAGTATATCCCATAAAGCAGGATAGTTTGCATTCCATATGAACACAAGACATAACAAGTTATATTAGAATACCAAGGTTGTTTATTTTCGCCAGCAAAAGGCAAGAATCAGACTTCCAACACAATCCCAGACATATTCAAGTGAATAGAAATTACAAAAAAATTGGAAGTCAATGCCTAACTACACACTAGTTTTGTGAAAAAGCTAGTACCATTACAAGGCATGGCATCACAGAAAATCACAAAAAATTCAAGAGAAACCAATGGCATGTCAAGAAACTAATCAGTTCATGCAAAATCAATATCACACGGCAACATATGTTTTTGCAAAAAAAAGAAAACAGAATTTCTATTGTAATCAAGGGGCAAAAGATCAGCTAAGTGCAATAGGCCAGATGGCATTACAGATTTTCAATACAAAGAGAAAAATCAGATTTTTTTGGGTGTATACAGAATCAGAAATTGCTTGTAGGCCACTCGGTGGTGAAGGTACATCATCGACGGCAACCGCCAACATGGCCACTAGCAGCCCTAGCAACCAGCTTGTTGCCGATAGACCTCCCAGCAAGCCTGACTCGTTGCCTCCACATCCTACTGGGCTTTGCCTCCAGATGGCCTGCCATCCACCATCACCCCCAACGGACCTTCGTCGGTTGACCACCCCTAATGGCCAGCCACGCCTGTAGATAGGGAAGGAGGGAGAAGACAGCGGCCCAATGACGTGAAAGAGGAAGAAAAGTGGAGCCAAAAAAGAAGGAAATGGAGGAGAAGAGTATGGAAGAAGCATACCATGGCTGCAATCCAGAGCAATCGCCGATCTCTTCATTTCGACGTTGTAGATATCTCATTTTTGCATTTCCCAAAGTTATTAAGGATAGGAACCTTTGAGGCGCCCCAAATCTCTATTCTAAGGAATTTTAACATATTTTCTAGATTATTCCTTAAACTTTTAAGCATTCTCGATTTCATCGGTTGCAAGGTCGTTAGCTATGGTAGAGCTGACATTTTCGAACTAGTGGTAGGGTCGAACCCCTTGGGCATTTACGATGCGAGTCGCTAGCTGTGGCAGAACTAACACTCTCATCCTACTCAAAATGGTGGCAGTTTTGAGTGTTTTAGTTCTAGATGGATATTTTTATAATTTAAGGATTTTCTGAGTTGCTTTCCAGTTTTAAAACAAAAGATAGGGTGGAAGTCGCAAAAGAGGCCATGTTGTTGTCAGTTCAGAGGGTGACAGTACTAGTCACCAATTTATGTGGCGACATAATGTGTCGCCTATAAAAAAGGCAATTAGATAGAGACACATAAAGGAGAGACGACTAATATCTAGCATAGATTCCTCAATGTGATCTGTTATCATGGGCTTCAACATAATATATGGGACACATATAAATTTTATCATGATTTTTCTCATCATTAATATTATTTCTATCATTTTCCAAATCACCTATGATATATAAAATATCATATAAATATATGAGGATGTTACATAATTCAGGGAAATCATAGAAATAGGAGGTGACAATAAATTAAGATCATATCTTTATTTTTACAATTAAAATGAGATTTTCTATTATTATTACATTTTAATTGGAAATAATGCTTAAAGAAATAAAGATAAAATCTAAAATGAGGAAAATTATGAATCAAAATATTTTATATCAATGCATGATTTTAATTGAAGAATTCTCATAATTTTTAGTTGATTTGATTAACAAATCAAATTTACTTAATATTTTAAGTAAATCTTAGATTTGGAAATTGATTTTAAATTTCTTGCTATTACGGGTATGATTTTTTGGGGTTGATTTGATTAAGATTGGCTAATGGATTTGTAATTGATATTTTATGATCTTAATTTTATAGAATTTTCCATCTTCGGTATCTAGGCACCACGTGCACCGATGACATGTTGACGTCGAATATATCTTGCCTATCTGGCATGATCTTCCGTATGGAGCATAAAATGGTTAATCCCATGTTGTCGCCACCTTAAGTGGTGACTAGTTGATATGGAATATTTGATTGCTATCTGGCATGATTCTCCATGTAAGCTTAAAAATGGGATGTCTAGTGTCATCGCCTGTCGCATTGGCAACTTTATACCTCACGTTGCCACCCCTATTAGAGACTTATTTTTAAAAGAGATTTTTTCCCCATTTTTGAGATTCAGCGCTTCAACTCTATAAATAGAACCCTTAAGCCCCCTTTTACGTGGGCCAGAGCTCGAGAATTAAGAGGGAATGCGAGAATTAGAGAAAACTTGAGAATTGTGTGTGAGAGAGAGTGTGTGTGTGAGCTCCACATAAGTCGGAGAAACCTTAAGGTGCTCCCCATCATTTTGAGAGGCTGTGATAGTAAGACTCTCCAGTCCCACTCTGTCTGATTTCATAGGAAATCAGCCATCCTCAAGAACACGACCCATCCCAGAGCTTCGTCTGTTGACTCCCACTTTCATTATCCACCCAGAAGTGCATGAGGGTGACAAGGAGTTTTCGTTTCCTACCCTTTTTTCTATTCATAATTTTGCATTACTTTTATAGCATATGTATGCAGGGACAACCCCTGGTTAGTATTAGGCTCGCTTATTTATGATATTTGCTATTCCTTTTTATCTCACTTACTGCACTTAAAACTAACCTAGGTCCTTTTTTTAATTTGTTTTGAAGAGAAGAACATTACGAAGCACAAGGAAGCTACTGGGCGACACCCCGCCGTCGACTTAGTGAACTGAGAATCCACACAACCACAATCACCGTATCTCCCGAAGGTGGCTTGTCAGTTAATTTTAGCAAAAGACAAGTGGTGATCATAAAGGTCATCAAAGTACGTGGAGCAACGATGACCTTCATCAACATTCCCAAAAATCCATCCACAAACAGTTGGCGATCACGGTGGGACTGTTTTTGAGCCAACCCTCCGTGCTACGTAAGTCTTTCCTTCCTCTTCCTTTTAATTCTCATAATCCTAGGTGCAATTTTAGGTTCTGGGAGTTGTGCGCATAGGGTTTCGCGACGTCCTAGGCCTTTTCATTGGTTTTTCTTCACAGTTAGTGGTTTGGATCTCTGGTCGCCTGTACAAGTGGCATCGAGACTTGTTTGACACCAGTCAGCGACATCTTTAGGCGCTAGTCAGGGAGGCGACATATTCAGACAGTAGGTTTTGATATAGATCTTTTGTTTTTGTAGCCTATGTTGATTTTTCTGATCTATAGCAGTTAAAAAAAATCATGTTCACCTGTTCATTATAGGTTTTTTAGCGGATTTTAGGCTTTGTTTGACGCCTACCATTAGGGTAGAAACTATTTGTTTGACATTAAAGTTACGATTCCTTGAGGAATCTCTCTCTAACTAGAACAATTGGGTTGGGTGAACCGAGCCAGCACAAGTCGCTCTCCCATGCTTAGTTCCTAGTTGTGATAGTTAGGTTAGACCCTTAAGGTGGTTTAGGGATATAGTACTATCTCCTCTCTTCTCATTGAGGTAGCAATATACCTTGATAGAGACCCGATACTCTATTGTTTTTTCGTTATTTACTGCTTTGTGGTGTGTTAGGAAACGACCTTAAGGATAGAATCTTGGGTTGTGAGCCCCTTTATAAAGAGACAAACCCACAGCCTGGGCTCCCTTTGTAGATCTCCCAAAGATCTAAGGGCGGTACCATAGAAGAAAAATCCCACTGAGTGTAACCTTAGTTTCCTAGAAGAAAAAAAAACCTTTAACCCCTTTTGCCATAGGAACCCAACAAGTTGAGAGGACGTAGGTTTAATTAAACCATTAATTAACCACTTCAACAAATAAAACTCACGTTCTGTCTGGAACCACCTTGACTAATTAGACTTGCTTGACATGCCTTCTGTCTAGGATAGATTTTGGTGTTGGGATAGATAGGCATTTAAGCTGCCTATCGGACTAGCACCTGTTTCTGTCGCCCATCCAATCGGCAATGAGCTTTGATGCTGCTACATACGGTGACGTCAGGTAGACAATGCATTGTGTGCCTTGATTATAGGGTGGTTTGGCCCTTGGTTTGCATAACAGGTTACAAGGAGATTCTGAAACGGGTTTGATTACTCGCACTTTGTTTGCATCAAGAGTTGTAATTTTCCTATTTCTTAGAGCATTTGTAATAGGTTGAAAGTTATAAACAGTTTGTAATTCTTTCTCATTCTAGCTAAAACTTGTAATAACCTTGCAAAGAAAAGAAGAACCACAAGGGAAGCTGGCTGGTGCTATCAAGGGTCCAACAGGAGTGGTTGCGCTTGTACATCAATCCTCTCAACATGCCAACCCCAAAGGTGACAACTGTTGTAGCATCTTCAGCCTAGGTTGACTACCCTGAAATCCCCCAACCTCCAACATCGAGCAGCAGGGTACACCAAGGATCGTCCAGCAATGTGGTCGTCAAAAGTTCCCCCATGTATTTATGCCTTACAACTACTCCGTTAAGGGCTCTACCCCGATGGTCTTTGCATCAAATATAGAACAGTGCATTGCGGAGGAAGGCGAAGGGGAAGAAGAGACAAATTACTCCCAATCATGGAATCCCTCTTTTAGTCACATGCTTATAGAAACTATGACAGGACCAATGTTAGTGTATTCCCATCAATTGCCTGAGGGAACAAATAATCGAGCGTCCCAACTCCTGGCGCAACATCACTCTGCTAGGATGGTTGGATATACACAAAGTCCGCTCTCAGATGGATCTCCCCTCCTGAATCCTCATCAAGGTCTGCTGACCACACCCACATTGTCAACTCGAGGGAGCATTCATGTAGTGCCAGCGAGTCCTACCATCAACTTCCCAAACCAAAGTCCATTAACACCATATGTTGTCACACCCATCTACCCCTCCACTCAGCAGATCCCTCAGCCACCACTGAGGCACGTTCCACACTACTTAGGGGTAACCCAACTGCCTACATCACCAGTAGTGCAACCCTACTACTCTCCAATTCAACTTGCACCTTTCCCTCTACCATACAATACCCCTCAGCTATGCTAACCCCAGCATACTCCAAGGGACAAGATCCATGGGAAAGCAGCCATTCTGAGCCCATACATCAAATGCTTCATCTCTGAAGCATTGGCAGACGCAGGAGTAACATCAAAGGTGCCCATCGGCTTTGACACTTCTAAGTTCCCTCACTTCATCTTACCTTCAGGATTCAAACTACCTTAGATAAGGAAATATGATGGGACTGATGATCCAAGAAACCACCTTGCCATGTTCACTATGGATGCACTCCTATATAGACACGACCAAGGCTTATGGTCTATCTCTTCTTCAAAACACTGGAAGGTGACGCTTTGAAGTGGTTTGACACTATCACTACCTACGATCTCTGAGACTTCAAGACTATGGAAGAAAGGTTCCTTAACCAATATAGTCATCGCATACCGTACAAGCCAACCATTAGAGACCTCACCATGGAGAAGATGAAGTTGAATGAAGATTTCATCACCTTTGCAAGCAGGTGGAGGGTCATGAAGGCCTGTCCAGAATGCTATATATCGGAGAGCCAAGTTGTGGACATCATCACTAGAAACACTATAAGGGCGCTCAAGGCAGGCCTGCTAATGGGAGACTTCCACACATACCCTCAGCTCTACCAGCGTTTTGCAAAGGTCCTTCGTAACAAGGACGATCTGCCATTCCTAGAATCAGATGGGAAGGGCAAGAGGAAGATTGCCAAACACATTGTAGAAGGAATCATTGGCAACATGGCACAAGTTTCAATGTAGCAATGATGGAAAGGATGAAAGAGTCGTCCAAACTAGTAAGGGCACCTAGAGTAGTATCAAAACCAATCCTACCAATATCAGGAGCCCTCAACACAATACCAATAGTAATGCCAGCTACCCCTACAATCTCAGTAATATCAACAGATGCCGACTTACCCCGTATACATGCAACAAGGACAGCCTACTAATCATTACGGGGGGCAACAGCAGAGACAACAGGTGGTCCAGCAGCAAGGGAAACAGTAAAGACCACAGCAAGGGCAATAGTAGAGGAACTATAACAATGTTCCTTCATCACCTAATCATAGGGGGCTAAAGCGGTAAAGCTATCCACCACTCCTCAAAGCACTTTGCGATGTATTCAGAATGTTAGTCAAAAGCAGGATTTGCAGCTACCAATGCCTAAGCCAAATGCTCCCGACGCCGACATGTCCAAATACTATCCATACCACTAGAAGAATGGACATACCCTAGAAGAGTGCTTCATGGTAAAAGATAAGATATATGATCTCAATATCAGAGGGGAGATTTTATGGCCAACCCTTAGGGAAAGACTGAAGGCAACTCAAGGGGAATAGCCCAGAATGGAGATATATCAGAACCCCATGCCTAATCATGCTATGGCCCATGTGCAAGCTGAGCATAGGCAATCTGCAGCTCAAAACAAAGTGGTGACCCTTCATCAAGTAGAAGCCAACCCAGATCTAGGGCCACCAGTTGTAGAAGGAGAAGACCAAGAAACACTACCAATGCTAATATAGGAAGTTTGGGCCAACAAAGAGTGGGAACTCCAAACAAATGATACAAAGGATGGCCAGTGAAATGCAGACGAGCTCGTAGATGACCTTGCCCTCCTAGATTACTTCAACTTCCTCCCTGACACTGAACAACAGCCATCTGACAATCCAGATGACAGAAATCCCTTCATGGTAGCTAGAGAAATTATCGAGGGTTTTGAACAAAGGAATATCGTCTTCAGAGACGCAGAACTCCCACCTCCAGAAGAATGCTCTCACCCACTGATCATCTCTGTTGATGTCAATGATTCCCCCCTCACAAGAGTGCTTGTTGATACTAAGGCTAACCAAAGTGTTTGTGCCATGTCTACCCTCAACTACTTAGGCATTGAGCAATATGAGATCATGGAACATCGCTTCACTTGCACAGCCTATGACAGAACCCAAAGAGAAGCAATCAGCATGGTACAAATGGACATCACCATCATCCCCCTCACTAGCACTACCACAGTCATCGTCATGGAACAAGACCTGACTGAACCATTAATATTGGGGAGGTCATGGCTCGTGGAAATCCAGGCGGTTGCCTCACCGATGCATCAACTCCTAAAGTTCAAGCATCAGGGAAAAATAATCACTATCCAAGCTGATTATCATGTGGATCAAGGGATAACTTGAGCCCAAGGTCCACCTGAGCCCAACAACAGGAGATCGTCAAATGGGTGGCCAGTTGGAGGGTGGATTGACAACGACTATTGGTAGGAGGAAACACCTAGCTTCCAGGGGTTCCACGACTTAACAGAAAGAAGTTTTGCACATGGTTACATTCAGCCACCTTATGGAATCTCTACCCAGCCAGGCCCATCACTATTACACCAAGGACAGATCAAGAGCCAAGGACAATCTCTACTAAGAAGGCCATCGTCACTGATCAGACCTGCTTAGGCCAGCAAGGGACACCAACAAGCACAACAAGCTCCCATCACTAGGACAGGCCGAATCTCTAATCAAGTCACACCACTCCCAGTCATCACTAAAAGGGTCTTGCCTCTTCCGCGACTAGAATTCGATGTTCCCAAACGAACAGAAGGAGAATTCAACATCCTGGAGTAGCTAAAGAAGACTCACGTGAGGATCTCTATCTATGAGTTGATCAAAGCTTCTGAACAACACCAGAACATCCTAATGCAAGTATTGAAGAAAGCTCAAGTACCAGAAGACATGCCTGTAGAGTCACTAGCAGTAGTTGTAGTTGCTGCCTTTATAGAACCCACCTTGTTTTTCACTGATTCTGAACTAGCTCCTCCTGAAAGGAAGACTTTACCTTTGAGTGTCACTGTAATGATAAACAGTTTTAAACTTTCAGGTGTATTAGTAGATACAGGGGCAACCCTGAATGTGTGCTCTCTTGAGACATTTAAACTAATTGGGCTTAAAGAGTCCCAGCTATGCCCAACTGCCCTAACAGTATCGAGGTATGATAACAACAAGAAGATGGCTTAGGGCAAGATAAGTGTCAAAGTCACCATTGGCCTAATAAAGTCTGATATTGAACTAATATTAGTCGATGCACTTATCTCTTATCGACTCATCTTAGGGCATCAATGGATTAAAGAAATCAAGGCAGTCACTTCCCCATGCCATCAGTGTATCAAATTTTCTCATCAAGGGAAAATAATTAAGATCATGGGTGACAAGCCAATAGAATAAAAGCACACCTTGTCACAGTGCCAACTACCACACCAGTGTTGCCACTTGCTCCTTTAAGAAGTGGTTTGGTTGCCAAAGTTGTGAAGCGGATCTTTACTCCGCAAAGTCTAAGTACGACCCCCTCTTCTTTCCCAGAGTACATGATAAAATCATGGGAAATTCTCCTCTGGAGAGGCTACACCCCCAGAACAGGACTAAGGCAGCAAGAGCAAGGAATGAAGAATGCACTTGAGACCCCAGAAAAGCACAATGGCACAGGACTAGGGTACCTGTGGCACTGATCAAAGGACCTCACCAAGCCACTGACCTGGTCACTGTCAAGCTACTTCATCTCAGTGGGACTTCAATTCAAGGATAGCTCGTCTTATAGAAGACCGATGGCTGATCAACACCACTTTGGCTAATAGCCCGAGCTCCTGAAGATCCCCTGCCATCACTAGAAGAAACCCTTTCTATCTCTCCAGAATCTTCCCAACTCTTTGCAAGAAGTTGCCAACGTCACTCTCTCAAATCCCAACACTCTTTCCAACCCTTTGGAAGTTCCTCCATCTCCTCCAGAAGGGACCTCTGAAGCACCTCCTACCTCTCCGAAGATTCCCCCACCGTCGAACATCACAGCTAATGACTCCAAGGTGCCTATTGACGATGCTCTCGACATCAACGACCTTAGCACTCTCTTCAGCAACCTCAAGCCTTGCCCTTTAGAGCAAGAAGGGGTCGGGGCCACCTGCTATGCTAATTGCGAAGTGCCTCCAATGAGGAGGCAAACCTAAGGGCAATCTGCCTAACTTTGTAAATAATTTCTTTCCTGCACTTAATTCCTGCATTTTATTTTCGTACAATTTACTTTTTAGTTATTTATTTCCTAGCTTAGATAATAAAGGGGAAGTCAAGGATATGGCTCAAGTGGCCTAACTGCCACCATGTCCTCGCAAAGGGTATCTAAGGAGCCTACTAAGTGTGAAAGCCAAAAGAGAAGGGAGTTGATTAGCCAAATAGTCAGAGTATGTCACTACACCATGGCATTCCCATAGGATCTAGCCAAGTCCCATGCCATTTTCCTAGTCAAAGAAGTGTCAAGCACCATCAGCAAAAACACCAAGAATCATGAAGTCTACAAACTGGTAGACATTGATGAAAACCCAAATGAAGAAGAAACGAAGGGCCAGAATGTCTTCAAAGAAATGGTGAAGAGAAATGATGAACAAACTAAGGCCACTGTTGAAGAAATAGAAGAAGTCAATCCAGGGACTGAAGCAGACCCAAGACTAGTTCGGATAAAGCTTTGCACTCAGCTTGGATGAACGAACCAGAATGATAAAATTCCTCCAAAAATACGTTAGAGTTCTAGCCTTCACATATGAGGAAATGTCTAGGCTAGAGTCACTGTTGGTAGAACACAGACTCCCCTTGAAGCCAAGCGCAATGATAGTAAAGCAAAAGCTCCGAAGGCTTGACCAGAACTAGCGTTGAAAGTTAAAGAGGAGATAGACAAGCTGCACATAGCCAAGTTCATCAAAATAGTAGTTTACCTAGAGTGGATCGCCAACATAGTCTCGGTCATGAAGAAGGATGGTAGAGTTCGAGTCTGCATTGACTATCAAGACTTCAACAACGACATCCCAAAGGACGACTTCCCCCTACTACACATTAACATCCTCATAGACAACACTGCAGGCCATGAAATGCTTTCATTCATGGACAACTTCTCCGACTACAACCAAATCAAGCTTCCAAAGGAAGATCAAGAGAAGAGCTCGTTCACAACCCCATGGGGGACGTACTATTATGTCGTCATACCCTTCGAACTAAAGAATGCTGGAGCTACCTACCAAAGGGCCATGATGGCAATATTTCACAACATGATGCATGACTACATGGAGTGCTATGTGGACGACCTGCTGGTGAAGTAAAAAATGAGAGGAGGACACTTCGAGGCACTAGAAAGAGTACTCTATAGGGTGGACCAGTACAACCATAGAATGAATACCAGGAAGTGTGCCTTTGGAGTTAGCGCCGGAAAGCTGCTTGGATTCATAGTAAGTAAGAGGAGAATAGAGGTAGACCCTGTAAAGGCCAAAGCTATAATAGGGATGCCACCTCTGAAGAATATCAAGGAATTTAGAGGACTCATAGGAAGGCTACAGTTCATCCGAAGATTCATCTCCCAATATGTAGAGAAATGCAGGTCCTTCAATGAGCTATTGAATGGTGGCGTGGAATTTAAATAGGATAAGGCCCATCAAGAAGCATTCAATGACGTGAAGCTCTACCTCCTCAACCCTCTAGTACTTGCAACAACAGTACCTGAGAGACCGCTTCTACTCTATCTGGCGGTCACTGATAACTCCATGGGTGTCATCCTAGCCCAACACAATGAGGTAGGGAGGAAAGAGAAAGTTGTCAACTACCTAAGCAGAATGTTTGTTGAATATGAGAAGAAGTACTCTTAGTTTGAGAAACAATGTTTAGCACTAGTATGGACCTCTCAAAAGCATAGACGCTACTTCCTAGCACACAAAGTCAGTTACATAGCCAATACGGACCCTATTAAGTACATGTTCAAGAAGCCCGCACTTTCCAGAAGATTAGCAAGATGGAAGATGCTCCTGATGGAGTTCGACTTATTGTAGACAACCCGATTTTGAGGTGGCTCATAGATAGACTTTCTGGATGTTGCTTTGGATGCGGGATGCTCAAACACTTTTGAATCCTATTCAACCTTTAACTAGCCAGAGATCATTGCATAAACCGACCACAAGCCTATGGCCCAATTAGCAATTCAGGTAGCTAGTGGAGAGCACCAATGTGGAGCACCTGATTGGAGCACCAAGTAGGAGCACTACAGTGGCACACCTAGCTGGAGCACCAAGTTGGCCCACCTATCTGGAGCACCATCCTGGCACACCAAGCTGGCACACAACCACCTCTCAGGCTGCTGGCTGCTGGCTTTCCACCTCCTATGTCTGTAACCCTCACCAGCGAATATGCCATGGGAATCTACGCCAGACTCTTCGTTTGCGAGGCTGTCTGCATCCCATGGGAGTTACCCTTGTGAAGCTCTATATAAGGACCCCCATTAGCAACCATTTGGCACACTTGGTTAATCCTGATCAAGCTATCTACTCATTCTAACAACTCTCTCTCATTTTCTTGAGAATACCCTTGCACTTTAGAGCATCTCCAGCCCCTCCAAAGCAACAAGGAAGTCTTATCTTGGGTTATCTAAGAAGGAACACCTTGGACAAGGTAAGTTCCTCTCCTTTCTTTTACTTTTAATCTTAATTCTTGCACTGGATGAACATGCCATGAACATCATAGGTATTCTGATTTTATGCTATTTACATGAGAGTTTTAGGATGAGATGATTGCTCCATGTATAAGACACTCTACATGTAAAATCTGAATAGCATTGTAATGTTTCTGCAAATGGCCTTTCTTCTCTATTTCTTTACACAAGGAACCATGATCATGCACATGTATGCTAGGAAATAAGCAGCAAATATGTTCTTTATGTATTCATCATTTGCATACGGTTGTCAAGTTCACTCACTCATTTCTCATCCTTTAGAATCCCATGCAAGTATTTCAACCCATAACCCATGATTTGTCTTGATTTAAAACCAAATGATAAAAGGCTTTCATTTAATTGTCTCACCATGTTTCCGGTTTTTTATCATCCGCATAATTGATCTGGGTCAAGGAAAAATCATTGATCTCTGAAATCTGGACCAGATTCTGAATCAGACTGTAGTCTGATTCAGGGTTTATGGGGAACACCATTCTGGCACACCAGAGTGGCGCACCTTACCAGAGCACCACTCTGGCACACTACTCTGGTGCACCACTCTAGTCAGAGAGCAAATCACCCTGTTTGCATCATCATCTGCATGGTTTCCTGGATGCTTTTGACTCTGGTTTTCCTAGTGTTGATTCTTTGATATTACATATCTTTACATGCATGTTTTCAACTTACGATGACACTGTTTTTAAGACCTTTTGCACCTTGCATACTCAGTCTATTGCTGAAATCTGGTAGGCTGATTGCCCCATGAACTCCTATATGGAGGTTCTTATGCATCAGCCCATGACCCAGATCTAGGTAGCATGGCTGAATCTCATTGTTCTAACTTAGCATAGGGAGGGTGTGATCTTGTGTGAGGCATACAACCCTTGAACACAAGACCCATGTTATTTTTTCATATTTAGATTTCAATAGATGTTTATGATGCATTTCTTGATGAGTTTACAAGATTACAACGTTGCATTGCATTTTGGTTTACATTATATTACATGGCATAGCACTGCATGGCATTCTGATTCTCTCTAGCACATTCTCCTGGCACCCCAGTAGAGCACATAGGTGGTGCACCAGTCTGGCGCACCACACAGGCGCACCAGCTTGTTTTCTGTTGCACGTAGCAGCATTTGGCATGGTATTTAGCATGTTTCCCGTTTGGATTTGCTTTTGGTTTTCTCTTGTTGTCTTCCTAGATATATCAGGAAGACCCTATTCCATTTTCAGCCTTTTTTATGCATGATAGTTCATGTTTTGCAAATAGTAAAGTAAGGATGAAAATCACTCGGAGTTCTTAGATCTTTGATCTTATTCATGATATATCCTTGCATCAATGCTTGACCAGCGATACGAGTGATCCTTCTGAGCATTAGGACACACCCTACATCCCATGCACTCCTATTATGCATAAGACACCATTCATTTAGCATGGCATTGCATATCACCCTCGGGCGTACAGAAAAGGCTGAAAAGCCGACATTCCATATAAGTAAATGAGAAACCCATTAGAAGACCGATTTTTCGGGCGCACAAGGGTGCCTAATACATTCCTCGTGCGTAACAGGGATCCTTGCCCAATTTTCTGGTTTATGACCTTCTTTTCCATTGGCTTTATTACATGATTTGAATGTTTTAAAGTGGTTTCCTTCGTCTTTCATTTTTAATAGACTAGGTGGCGACTCCTGTATTTTATCATTATTTTTATTGATTTTCCGTGACTTTGCCGATCCTCGCACATTTGGCCTTTCGCGCCATGTCCGAGGCTATCGTCGGCATGGTTACAGGAACTGGCGACTCCGCTGGGGATAACCAGATCCCGGCTATTGTTTTGGGATTTTTCGTTTGCTTTGGCTTTTCTCCTTGCTTGTTTATTGCCATACTTGGCCATATAAGTTGTATCTTCTTTATATTACATGCATACCTTTTATATAATGGGTGTTTCCTTTTTACATTTGCTTTGCCACCACTGTTGCACATAACCTGCACATGCTTCTGTTTGATTTGCATGTTTCTTTCCCTTCTTGAATATGCCATGTATAGGAGATTAGAGACATGTCTGCTCTCCCTATTTGGTTAATGAAAATATAAAAACCAAAATCAATAAATATAAGGCAAACTAGTGACAAATTGCAAATTTTCCCCACGGTTTGATAAACTTGCAAGTAAAAAACGTAAAGCATACTTTACATTCATCATATAAGGGAATGCATCTTCTCATCTCCTGAGTATACCTATACAGTTTGCGAAGGACATTTCTCGATGTCTCATCCTATGGCTTTGGCGTGGGATGAAATATCGGGTGTGTCCCCCCTTGTCTGGGGTCGTGTCGGTGTTAGTAGAGGGTACAACCTACTGCTTTGGCAGAGGACGAGGCCCCGAACGCACCTCCCGTTCACTGCCTACGCTTTGGCTGCGATTTAGAACGGGGACCTTCATCTTTCTAACCTTGAGTCAGAGACCTATTCACCCCTATGTGAACCTGGAGTAGATGGTTTGGTTGGACACCGCTAGGTTGTGAGGGAGTGCATACTAGAGGTTTTCATGCATTTTGCATCTCATACCACCATAAACATTGAATCTTTTCTAACTTGTTTGTTTATGTGCATAGAATTCTTGTCAGCGTGCGAGTTTCCTTAGCTTGAGCTCGAGACATTTCCTTTCGCTGACTCTCTTTAAGACCCCGATTTTCAACCACATCTCCTGAGTTATCCATCACTTCCGATGATAGCTCGTCCTAGGATCCATCCTCTCATTCCCAGCCGCAGTCCGATCCATACCCGCTCGCGATCCACCATGGCCTAGCACACCAGCGAGCCCCTTTCCCTTGCTATTCAGGAGGAGGTCCCTGTTTCGATGTACCCTTCTTTTGTGTCTGTTCCAGTTATCTCTGCTGCCTCCACTTTCACCCTAGCTTCCGGAGGACCTCCGCCACCCCAGTTATGTGTCCCTGTGGCTGCCTCGCCTTCGAGACCACCTGCTTGGTCTTCTGCTGTTGTTGGGGCCCCAGCAGTTGAGTCTGTTCCTCCCCAGGGCTATGTGTTTACTAGCCCTCCCCCGACTACGACTGTCTTTGTAGTAGCTTCCCCCCAGTTTGGACAACTGGGATCTCAGCCTCCTGTTTCTTCCCCTGCTTTGCCTCCATCCTTTGGAGCCGTTAGTGATGATCCTGTCACCGCGCAACTGCAACAAATGTCGGCCCTCGCCCAACCGTTGCAGGGATTGGCACTAGCACTCCATCCTTTCTCAGCTTTGTCCTTCCCGACTCTCGAGTTGCCATTGCAACCAGCTCTAGGATCACAGTTTGCACCCACTGTACCACCCCCACAGCCGTCGCCGTCCATCGTCTCTCCGGCGATAGGGGTGTCGACATTACCTTTTGTAACACCACCACAACACCCACCACAGCATGCATCTCTCTTATCTGGTGGCCAGCCTTCTAGGCTGGCGGGAGCACAACTTGCTATGAGCGTTATACCTAAGGCCATTCCAGCCCAACAGCTCTTGCTCCCGCACTCTGCACCACCTGTAGCACCACCCCTTGCATTGTCTTCACCCCTGTATCACGCCTCATCTTTTGTCCCCCATCCCACAACACCCATGCACGGTTACACTGGCCATCCTGCCGTTGCACCAGACGGTGGAATGGTGGATCCGGAGGAGCTCTTAGGGGCGACCCATACAGTGTATGCGACACCTGCCTCTGCTGCACAATCCACAACTGCAGTAGCCCCAGACGCTTACCTTGCGAGGATGAACGATTTGGAGCTCACTCTCCAGCACGTGCAAGGAGGGGACCGCCGGTCCTACCAATTCCGGGACCTCTGTTATTTTCCAGAGGTGACTCTCCCACCGAATTTCCAAATCCCGGAATTCGACAAATACAATGGTAAGGGCTGCCCAATTTCCCACCTTAGAGCCTATTGCGGAGACCTCGTACAGCTTCAAGTTGACGAGAGATTACTCATTCGCCTGTTCCAGAAGAGTCTGATGGGGCCCGTGTTGAAGTGGTTCACTTCCCTCGACATGGCCACCATCCGGAATTGGGATGACCTGGTCCAGGCGTTCCTCGAACAGTACTCCTTTAATCTTGACTTAGTCCCAAAGCGGGGGACTTAGTCACCCTTAAGCAGAGGCCCCAATAAACATTTGGGGAGTATGTTGGACGTTGGCGGTCCTTGGCTTCACAGGTCAAAGATAGACCCTTCGACGAGGAGTCTATTGAGATCATGATCCAAGGAGCACAGCTAGCATTCAAGGCTCTACTTAGCATCCAGCCAGTCACCATTTTCTCTGCATTGCTCCGGGCGGGCGCCGGTGTTGAGAGCTCACTGCGCGGCGACAGTTTTCCAGTGCTCTCTGCATTTGCCAAGCAGGCCACTGCTTCACTTAGTGGCTCTAGCAGCAGCAACAACAACAACAACAATAATGTCATTCCACCCAGGAGGCGGGATCCCTCCAAGAACACAGTTTCCTATATTAGATCCCCTGCTGCTCCTGCAAATGTCCGCTCGACCCCGCAACGCCAAGTAGTGTATGCACCCACACCTACACCTAGAGCACCACATGCATCACACATTACCCACACTACCACACCAGTGTACCATACCCCACTGGCCAGGACGCGCCCACCGATTGCATATCCGCAGCCGAAGCAACAACGTCGTGACAGGCGCCACTATACCCCTTTAGTGGAGCCATTGAGCATGGTATTCCCCAAGGTCGTGACCTTGCTGAGGCTACCTGAGATGCGCCCACCGCCTAATCCACTCCCTACCTGGTATAATGCAAATGCGTTCTGCAATTTCCATCGGGTGGCAGGTCACTCGACAGATAATTGCCTGACACTCAGGGACGCTGTCCAGGACTTGATTGAACAGAAGGTCATAGTGATTAGTACTCAGGCGGCTGACCTAGCACCCACACTAGTAGCCGCACAAGCACCACCAGCACACACCAATATAGTTAGTCAGCCTTTGCCACAACATTCATCCTCGGGAGCATCAAGTTCCTCGAGAGTCAATTTTGTTTCTTCTTCTGAGTCTATTTCACCTCCCATCCTTCCAACTGATTTGATTCATGATGAGCCGTCCCCTTTTCCCTGCCAGTTGTATCGCTCTTTCCTTGGTAGTTCCGAGGAATCTATTAACATGATTCGTCCGGTTGTCGAGTCGGAGTACACTGTGGCGTCGCCTGTCATATACTCCCAGCCTCCAGCCCCGATTTGCTTATCAGTCTGGCCCCAGTCAGGGCCGAGTCACCCATCCTATCCTCAAGCCCACCAATATCCTCAGACCCACCAGTACCCTCAGACTTATCCTCAGGCTTACCCCCATGCGTACCTGCATTCTTCCACCACACCTATGCAGTTAGTCGTCCGTCCCCTAGTTGTTGTGACTCTTACCCATGACACGCATCGTGTCCCTGACAACTATGCTATAGGAATGTGCGTAGAAGTGACACAATCAGGTAAAGTGTAGAAACCCCCAACACCAAGGCCTATTTCCTCAACACAGAACCCAAACCTATCACAGGCCCAGGTTAGGTCGACCACACCCATAGCACCAACCCCTGTCCAATTGCAGGCACACTCCCTATAACTGCCTGTGCCTAGAGTAGCATCACCTGCCCCTACCAGTAGCAGCCAACCCTTAGCTGATATAACCGGGCAACTTAAGAAAGTTAAAGCTGATATCTCTATTTGGGATCTAATTCACACATCGACAGAGCATAGGGAAGCCTTCCTCAGAGTCTTCCAAGCTGCCCGTGTGTCCCCAACCATAGAGCCAACAACTTTGGAGAGCATGGTAGGAATGATAGCGGCGCCACAAGTTATCTCCTTCTTTAGTCTAGAGTTACCTCCTTCTAGCACCAACTATAATCCCCCATGTTCATCACCGTGCAGTATTGAAGTTTTCGCGTCCCTCTCACATTGGTAGATAATGGAGCAGGCTTAAATGTTTGCCCCTTGTGTACGGCAAGTGCAATCGGATTCAAGTCCAAAGACATTACATCAGCCGTGAAAAAGATGACATTTTTCGATAATACGTATCATGATGCGCTTGGGATCTTAATCATTCCCTTGACCATAGGTCCTACTCGCTTCGACGTAGAATTCTATGTCGTTGATATCGAACCCTCTTTCAACCTTTTGCTTGGACGCCCTAATCCCTAATCCAAATCATAAAATCTAGGTCAAACCCTAACCAAAAGTCAAACCCCAACAACCTTAACCGCTTCCCACTTCACTCCAACAACCTTAACCACTTCCCACTTCACTCTAACCATCTTAACCACCTTCCACTTTAACCATGACAACCAACCAAGCCATTTGGAAGCCTATAAATAGCCCCCATTTGCAAGTGAGAAGAGATTTGAAAAATTTGAGAGGAGAGCTCCCCAAGCTTTTTCCTCCCAATCAGAGCAACCTGAGTGATCCAGGAGCAAAGAGGAAGCTCGTGGAGGAGCGAAGCCAAGGTTTCCAGTCATCTCCGGCGAGCTCCGACAGCCTCCGGCGATCTCCGATGGCCAAGCTCACTGCCAGACCAGGTATGCCCTCCACAAGCCTCAATTTACTTCAATTGTAGCTTCCTGGATCTCCGTCTTCCTCCCCTGATAGATTCCAATAGAGCCAAGGGTCTCCTCTGGTCGAAATTGAGTTTCCAGGCCTCGTCGGCGTCGTTTTCTGGTAGCCTAGGTGGGGGCATGAATCCACTGGTTGATTTGTGTCCCAAAGCGTTAGATCTTCCTCCCCTAGTCTCCCTCAAGCTCTTCCGACCCTCTGCGCGTTGTTTCAACACCTCGCTGAGCCTCCAAAAGCTGGTCGCCGGAGTTGCGCATCGTCATCGTTGCTGGGGAAGACGACTAGCAACAGCGATGGGACGTGCGCTTCCAGCTCCGCCGTGCCTCTCCGAGCATCCAGAAACACTCCATGACGCTCCCTCAGCACTTTGGAGCCATCGAAGCCAAGCCTCAAGCCATGGATAGCCACCACAGTCGAGCTCACCAAAGTTGGATCGTGTCGATGGTGAGCGAGGTTCGAGGATGGGAGGAGTGTCCCATTCTTGCTTCTGGAAGAGGGGAAATGTACCTCACTGCACTGCCAAGCTTCCTGGACCCCTAAGCGATGCGCCGTAGCCCTCCAGCACCTCCTTCTTCTCTGGCGTCGTCACCAGAGCTGTCCCGACGGCGAGGGAGACGGGTAGCCCACTCCAGCCATTGAACCTTTGATCCAGACCATTGGATCTTTCCCTCTCCTCCTCTTCTTGCTCCCCATGGGGTCTGATCTTCGATCAGGCTTTGGGATGCTCCGGAGGGCATCTCTGGCAGTCGTCGATGGCAGAGTTCCATCGTCGGCGGTCGTCGATTCTTTTTAAAAAAAAATATGAAAAAATAAGTTTTCTTTTAAATAACTTCTGAACTTTTTGTTTGCTTACATTTAGGTCCTTATTTTATTACAAGTAGGTCCTTGTAATGTTTTTTAAATCATTTGAATAAAGTTTGATTTGAAAATATTACTATGTGCCCCCTGAATAATCTTGTTAATGCCTTTCGTGCTTTAAAGTTGGATATAAGACCCTCTGAGTTATTTTTCACACATTAAAGTCCAGCATTTTTGCATAAAAAACCCTGAGCTATGTTGGAATAGTTCTGAATGCATATTTCTTTGTCAAAATTGCTAGTTAAACCCTGAGAATTCAAATATTTGCTCAAATGTGACTTAAATTGCATTTTAGCCCCGAAGTTTACAGATTTCTCATTGAATGCATGTTTTTTAGGGTAAATTTGCATGTCAGTCCTTGGAAATTTTTGTTTTCAAACATGGACTCTTTTTCTTGCATATTTTACCTTGAATTTCCATAGAATTGCATTAAATACATGTTTTAATGGCAAAATTGCATTTTGACCCCTAGGAATTTTCAATTTGACTAAAAATGCACAGTTTTGCACATGTAACCCCAAATTTCTACAAAATTACATGAAATGTGTTTTTCTATGTATTTTTGACGATTTAGCTTCAGAATTTCAGTTTTCATTCAGATTTTGGAATATTTGCACAAAAGCCCCTGGAATTCACATTTTTACACTCTCACATCCAATTTGCACATTTTGTTGCTATTTTTCATGCATGTTTTCTCGTCATTTCTTCCTTACATCGTGCATGCATTTCTAACTCTTTTCAAGCTTGGTTTTCCCATCATTTTTTGGATTTCTTCGGACTTTCGCGATTTTGACTTGATTTGGCTTTCCATCGCCCGAGGGCGTACATTAACAGGCTTAACAATGCCGACATTGTCCCAAATGAGGATTAATTTCCTCAATTTGATTTTCTCGGATTTAATCAAATTTCTTGTGCTTTACGTGACGATTTCCGAGAGTTTTATCGATTTTCATGATTTTCCTTATCGCCCATGGGCATATAGTAAAGTGGCATTCTCAATGCCTACATTTGTCCCTCAGATTATCTTTTTTCCTTTTATTCTCTTCTTCTCTTTGATTTGGCATGTTTTTCAGTCATCTTTAGCATATGCATTCAGAATAGGCAAGCACACATCCAATAGACCATTTAGCAAGTAGGAAACCTAGAAAGACCGAGTTCCTCGGGGGCATGGGGGTGCCTAACCCCTTTCCCATGCGTAACAAGAATCCTTACCCTTTCTCTAGCCCACATTAATTTGTGCATTACATCCATTAGGCACGGAGCATACATGTTTTCTTCATCTTGTTTTCTTCTTGCTTTTCTTTTGTATTTGGTTTTCCTCGTCTTTCCATTAAAAGACTAGGTGGAAACTCCTTTCCTTATCCTTTCTTATCTTTCCTTGGTGTTTTCGAGTCTAGTCTTCTTCTTTGGATTCACCATCTTCGCCGTGACCGTATCGAGACTCCTCGTGTGCTTCCACGCACTGTAAGGAGAGCCGTGCAGGGTTCCACCGACATGGTCACACCTCCAAAGATAAAGAAGCCCTGAAGAGAATGGCTACCATGTACTATATTAGAGCCAACACACTGTTTCGAAGGACACCACTTGGCGTCAGACTTTGATGTGTGGACACATTGGAAGTAGCCAAAATTCTCAAGAAGACACATGAAGGAGCTTGCAAGGGACACATCAACTCCTAGGCCATGCCCAAATGATTATTAAAAGAGGATACTATTGGCCTACAATGGAAGCTGACTGCGCAGATAAAGTCAAATGATGCAAGAGATGCCAACTGCACTCCAACAAAATCCATGCTCTAGCTTCAACACTCCACACAATGTCAACACCTTGGCCCTTTGCTATGTGGGCCTTCAATGTGGTCAGACCAATCCAACAAGGAAAAGGAAGCACTTTCATCCTCACGACAACCGAGTATTTCACAAAATGGGCCAAAGCAAAAGCGTTCGCGAACATCAAAGCCACAACCCTATGTTGATTCGTCGAAAGAAATATCATCTCCAGGTTCGGGGTTCCTAAAGCCTTAGTAGCAGTCAATGGGCCAATCTTCATCTCAAGGGAGTTCACTAAGCTGTGTAAAAAGTTTGGTATCACTCTTCTCCTTATTAGCCTCAAGGAAATGGCCAAGCAGAAGCTACTAATAAGAACCTAATAAAAATCATTAAAAGATGGTAGAAGATGCCAAGGGATCAGATTGAACAGATAAGTTAATTAATGTTTTGTAGGCTTACCACACCACTATAAGGATGGCAACGGATCAAACACCTTATACCTTAACCTTTGGAATGGAAGTAGTAGTCCCATACAAAATCTTGATCCCCTTATTGAGAATCCAAGTAGATGTAAGAATGTCTGTCGAGGAAAAGAGACAGGCATTGTTGCTCCACTTAGAGCTTCTTGACGAAAAGCGGCTTGCAACTATCGAGCACGCACGTGTCCACCGACAAAGATTAACTAGGGCTTATCAAAAGAAGGTAATTGAACGTAAATTTAACATAGGTGACTTGGTATCAATAAGCTACATCCAAAGAGAAAGTTGAAGCCAAACTAGGAGGAGCCTTATGTCGTGGTGGATGCATATCTAGGCAATACTTATCGGTTATCCCGAAATGGGATAGATTTGCCTGATCCCTGGAATGCAATGCACTCAAGGAAGTACTACCCTTGATTAGCATGTCAACATCTAGAAGAGACCTAGGTCCTAACTCAAAGCTTGAAGGAGGGTCATGTTCGAGGTCTATATGGAAGATGAATGCTTAGGGTAACCCATACTTTGCTTTGTCTTCACACACACACTACACGGGGAGGTGAGAAAAAGGCAAGCTTGGAGCTTAGGCAAATCACAAAACCTGCTCACCCTATACAGCGTGGCCTCCTAGTATAAGTTCGAGAAGGCAGTGATGGAGGAGCGCACCCGAACCAGACAACCTAAAAAAAGCACAAAAGAGGGGAGAGCATGTAAAAGTCGAGTACGTCATCATAGCATAAGTCCGAGAAGGCATTGATGGGCGGGTACTCAAAACAGGGTGAGGCAACTGACGAATAAGTAGATGTACCATCATAGCATAAGCCTGAGAAGGCAATGATGGGCGGGCATCTACCGAAAAATAACTAGAGAGGGGAACCCCAAAAGAAAAGATAGAAAAGAAAGAACGGAAAAGTTGAAAGAAAAATCAAGAAAGCCCTAGGGATAATGAATGCACACTAGAGCCAACCATTAGTGAGCAGGACTAAAACTAAAGTCGACGTCGAGAGCCTGTTGGACTTTGAACCTCCCCCATCTTCTTTCACACATACAAGCAAGGAGCAAGAAGCCCAAGGCATTCAAGGACCAAATAGGCTATGGAGTGGCAAGCTGGTAAGGCTTGGGGCATGGAACAAAAGTCCCTAAAAAGTGTAGACATGGCACAAGGGATACGTCCATGACCTTAAGGTAAAACCTAGAATGGCTAAGGCAAACCCTAGGCTAAGGCTTGAAGTAGATACTCGTTATTCCCTTATAGAAAAATAGGGGAAAAAACAAAAAAAAAGTAGAAAAAAAAAGAAAATCAGAAAAAACCAAAAAAATAGAAAATCATAAAGAACAAAAAAAATAGGAAATCATAAAGAACAAAAAAATAGAAAATCAGAAAAAACCCAAAAAAATAGAAAATCAGAAGAAACAAAAAAAAACAAAAAGTCAGAAAAATTTAAAAGGTTAGAACCAAAATGGTGGCATCCACCATACGTGCAAGTGAAAACTTAGTAAGTAGGGAAATTGGAAGTAGTCTGGCCTATGATGTAACAATTGACTCACTCGGTTTAAGAGTTAACGTCGTATTCAAGCTTGTTCCACGACTTGGGTGCATTCTCTCAACAACGAACCCTATCTTAATAGTGGTCGTTAGAGCGTCCATAGATGACTCATAATCGGTGTCCATCAAGCTCTGATTTTCCACTCCTTTAGCTGAGGCCAAAGACTAATTCCCTCCACCTCATCTTTAAACACTAAACAATGACTAAGTTTGCATAACCAACATAATCCCACAACAACTTAGTCAAATTTCCAAGAGTCGGAAAGGTATCCCTTTTTGATTACTAATGAATATCAAGTACATGTGCAAAAAAGTACAAAACATATCTACAAGGGCATACCCCTGAACCAAAAAGAAGAAGAAGAAAAAAGGTGAAAGATCTCAAGCGTTGCCTGCTGACTCACTACTACCCTTGTACCTGTTAGCTGGAGGCCTCAGAGCAGGCTGCGTTATCGACGACGTCACCGCACGATTCTGGCTTAAATCCTGAGATCCCCCGAACATAGCACAAAGCAGCCCAAGGTGAGGAGAAGACTGCACTTTAGCAATCTGCTCAGCCGACAAGACCTTGGAATGCACCAACACTAAGGGAGCCATGGCAGAGGGTGCCCGAGGAAAGTCAGTTGGCATCGGGAAGAACCACGTCGACTACTACCTCAACCTGTGCCGCTCACACCTCCAAGGCCAGCACCTGCTGCCTGAGATGGTTGCTCAGCGGCAAGAAAGATTAATAGGCGTTAGAGCAACTAACAAGCAGTAAAGAAAGAACTCTGCTAGCAGCCACATACCCTCCTCGAGGAGTCAGCCTCAAAACAAGCCCTCGCCACCTCCTCTTCTAGCTCACGAACACAGTCGTCGTGCTCTTGCTCCAATCGATGAAGGCGCTCCTGATGGTCCTTGGCAAGTCCAAACGCCTTGTCCAATTGGCTCTGAGTAGGGCCCATAAAAGGAGGATTGTCTATCAAATCCATCATTGCCTGGATCTGCCAAACGATCAAAGATATTAGCATTCCAGATTCGTGGTAACTAGAAAGAAGCAAAAGAAAGGGATACCTCAGCGTCGCGGACTTGGACCTCGTCCGTTAATGAATATGTAATGCGGGAGGCAGCTGGGTCTGAAGCAAGAGTAGGCTCTACACTGGTCGAAGCTCCACCAGCTTATGCAAGAAATGTTAGAAAATAGTCCAAGATTAAGGGAAAGTAACTAACTAAGAAGGAAAGCTTACCCACGCTCAGGACTCATGTAGCTAAGACAGTAGTGTGTCTCACTCTCTAGTCAACCCCTTAATCCTTACTGAAGCGTGCCTCTATTGCTCCGCCACTGCCTCAGTCATACCCTCTGTGGCCATCATATGCAAGGCCAGAGAACATGTATCAGTTAATAAAAGGAAGGGCACATAGAAATGATAAATAAACAACATGCCAACTTGTGGATGCGCCCCTAGGCGGTCGCCAGCTCCTGTCGTAAAGACTCGACACTACCATACGAGCTGAAGCCAAGGCCTATCGGTAGGTTCGAACGACCGTAGAACAGAGACCAATGGATGGAGGTCAAGTGAGCAAACGTCGCATCGAACCACAACTTCCACACAGCCTCAGAATCTGCTGAGCCATTAGAGGAAGGAACGCAGCCGCCAGAACACCAACTCTCTAGCTCCAAGGTGAATCGATCAACACTATCGCCTAAGCTCGCTAATCGAGCTGGAGGGCACAACTCCGAGACCATCTGACGTAAGCCGAACTACCTCAGAGCCCGTCCAACCTGACTAAAATAGCAGGAGGAGATATGGAAAATCCACGTCTCCTGGAAGAATAGGTGGGAGCCCTGCACAACAACCTCCTCTATGGCATGCTTGTCTTCAACGTATGGCCTCCATATCACCTACAAGATAGTTTGGTAAGAATCCTTGGACACTCAACATAAAAAAGAAAAGGAGAGGATAATAGGACCAAGCACTTACCCACTCCTCAGGAAGGATCTTAAGGACAAAACGGCCCAAATGGCGTTTGGGCCTCACCCTCTCAGGAGCCACTTGCACGTCGCTCTAGCGACAGGCCCATGGAAACTTGATCGGCCCATCAGCAGGCTCGCCAGGTTGTAAGTGGAGAAAGTGCTCATAGATCTAGGCCTGCAAACACCAAAAGTCAAGCATCTGAGCATATAGCAGGTGTAGAAGTAAAATAACTAAACTTAAAACATCACTAACCTAGAACAGAGGGAGGCAACCAGAAAGAGAGTGGGTCTTCCCAAGAGATAAAGACCCCAAACGGAGCTACAGGTACACCAGTATGGTCGATCCCCAAGAGTACGCGCTGATCCGATCAATGTCCACAAGCAGAGGAGAAAAGGTCATGTGCAGTAGCTAAGAAGACATGTCGAAGAACAGCTAGTGGAACAGAATTGATAGAAAAACTCGTAATTGCTGGTCAACCACCACAAGGTCGTTGGCATCTACGAGTAGCAAGTCATCAAGGCGGTGTGTCAACCATCCAACGTTGACATGGGTACAGTATCGTCCACAGCATGGCGAACGCAGACCGTAGCAAGCCTCTACAATATCGCCGTAGTCCATTAGCAACTCGACAACTACAAGCTCACGGTCAATTTGCAGGCCCATGAGTCTGACTATGTCCTCCAAGGTGATCATCATCTCCCCAACCTGCATAATGAAGGTACCAGAAGCCGCATGGTACCTCTCAGCAAATGGAGCAAATAGTCCCAAGTGGATCTCGAATGGGTGAATCCACAAGAAGTGTTTGAAACCCATATGGTGCAATCACTCCTTCTAGAACTCGAGAAGACGACTGTACACGTTGTGGAGGAGATCCCAGCTCGAACGGGTACTTCCAAAAGAAGGTATTTGAGATAGGCCAACAAAAACTTAAATTAATAAACCACAAATAACAAAAATAAAACACTATTAACTTAAAACCAACTTGGCCCATCTCTACAAGGTCGAATGCAGTTCAAGCCCTCATGGGAGGAGGATAGACGGGAACCTCGCCTAACTCGACGAAGTCCTCATCAACCCGACCCCCATCCACCTCGGTCATGGCAGAAGCTCATGTACATGGGTGCCTCGCAATTAGCTTGCAAGGATGAGAGGAGCTAGCCCCCGCATGAGAAGGACCTGCCTCATCTCTCTCGACCTCTGGGACCATGTCCCAAGGTGCATTCGGTGGACCCTGCTCATCACCGGACCCACTCAAAGCTCTACAAAGGCACGAGAGGAGATTTAGGCCAAGTAAATAGCTCATAATCGTTAACTTTAATAATCGAGTCATCAAATCAAAAACTAACACGTTAATAAAATTTAAGTTGTAATGAAAACGTCCACCAATTTTTCTAAAACCATTCATCTCCCAAGTTTAATCTTTAATCACTAAGTTAAGTAACTTTAAATCAATTAATTTTCAAACAATTAACAAGTGTCAATTAATTCATTAATAAAAATTTACAATTTTAACAAATAAAATACACAATTCCAATCAACATTAGCTTTAATCCCAACAAATTTAATCAATTTCATCTTAACTAATAAAAATCCGCAACTAAATTCGCAGATTTAATCAATTTAGCCAATAAATTTAATTTATAACTTTAACAAACTTAAGCCCCAAATTTTATTTTTAACCAATAAAAACTTAAATTTGACAAAACATCACTACAAAGAGGACATGAATTTCACAAAAACTCACTCCAAAAGAATATCACAACCTATGCATCCAAGTGAATTTTAGGAAAAATTCGCAATAATCCACAAAATAATCCATTCAACAACACCACCAAAATTCATTTCACACTAAAACTGAAATGCCCTGTGAATATGCTGCTGGAAAACCATCCCACCACCGGTGAGCCCATTGTAAACATGGCAATGCAAGGAAATTAGGAAGAGTAGAGAGGAGAGGAGGCTATACCTCCGTCATCGGCGAGAGTCCCCGCCGTCACCATTGCTGCTCGCGTCACTGCCACTCGAGTCGCTCAGACCACCCTCGTCATCACGCCACCACCTCGTGGAAGACCACCACACCTCGTTGAAGATTGTTGCACCTCACCATCGACTGTCGTGGATCACCAGAAACTGTCGGACGCATGGAAGAGACGCGTTGGAAGGAGAAAGGGAAGAAAAGAAGAAGGGTGGAGCGACAATGTCAGAGCTTTTAAGTAAAAGCCTCGGGGACTCGTCGTTGGCTAAGCAGGCACCGTGATAGTAATGTCGCTATATCTGTTGGTGACTTGTTAGAGAAGTCTCCGCTGAAAGTGGTGACGAGGCACCGCCTTCCTAGAGAAGCCACCCTCTCCCACGTCGTTTCAAATTCATTGGGCCACGTCAGCGATAGTCGCTGGTACGAGAGGCGACTCCAACTCTAGGACCTTTCCACTAATAAAAATTAATTTAATTTATGAAATAAAAGAAATAGAATTAAATAAACCCCAAAATTTATCAACCCTCTCAAAATAATAATGATAGCAAACTTCATAAACATAAAAAAATTACAATTGAATTAAAAAATGGGAATACATCAAAAATATAACTAATAAAGTCTGTCTCGAATTCCAAGCATCTAGTTGAACTGCTCCCTATCCTCAACATACTGCTGTGGAAAAGGACATAAGTGGGAATAGCACTTCATGTACTTGAACTCCTATAACTCTTGAGTGGCTGCCAAAAGTCGAGCGCCTTTCATGGAGATTCGTCGACCGATGTAAACCCAGCGAGCTATGTACTCTAGCACCATCTTCTCTTCACAGTCACCATCTTCTTTGCAGGCATGAATTGGAGGAGTCAACACAAAATCTGCTAGAGTAGAGTGCCCCTGGTTCAACAACTGCAGACAACGGTGGATTAGGTATAACACGAAAGAACTGTAGTCATTACTCTTGCCTTGAAGGCCTCAGGTAGCTGTGGCATGTAGTCAAAGTCCTCTAGAGATAGCCGACCTATGCGGATAACGTAGTCATGAAAGCTCTACTTGTCAAAGTCAGCATAGCAGCAGCAATGGGACACTAACCAACTATGGAGGAGGAAAGGAGAACCGAAGAACTTTCTGAAACACAAAGCACTTGATAGTCCCTCCATAGTGTATGCAAGGACTGTTGGAGTCAAATACAAGTCAAGATAAGCCACCACCAGCATAAGAAGATCGACGTGGTGATGTCCAATGTGAAATGGTCATCCGCAAACAATGCTAGTCCCCCAACTCCAACAAATAGGCACATCCGCAACTCCGTCGAGGATAACTAACGAGTACAGATCACCTCCCACAAGCCTTGGAGATAGAGCCTTCCCCTGTGCATCAAAGCTTTGCTAGCCTCTTAGCCCTTGCCCAGGAACTAACCTATTTTTCTAGCATCCACTGTCTCGATTGATATAGCAAAACGGTCGTCTGGCAATGATGTAGACTCCACCACAAGGCCAAGGAGAGAAGTAGCTTCCTCATATGAAATTAAAGTCTACCTACAAGAAAAGTTGAAAGTATTGGAAGAGGCATTCCCCAAAGCCACAAGCAAGCAAATTCTCGAAATCGCTGCCTTCAAAGAGATGCTTATTGGCCTCTGCGCGATTAAGTAGAAGTGGCACTCACAGAAGACTGTAGCGGAAAGAATTGTGGAAATTCGAACATTCTCTAAGGTTGACTATGACCTGTAATATAAGCAAACACAAGAAGCAAGAAGAGAAAAAGGTGAGCACAAAGAAGCATGCAAGAGTAGGGAAAAACAAGAATAAGGAAAGAAATGTACCTTGTTCTCATGAAACGCCCGCATTAGGTGATTGGGTGTATCCACCACCTTCTCTATGGCAAAAGTAGAAGAGGAGAAGGATGGGAGCTTCATAATCAATGCAAAAGAGGAGAAACAAGTCTCGTAATAGGAGAAACATGTATGGATGGGCCGTACAGGACGATATCTATAATATCCCAAGGAGACAGCCCGAATAAGGATGTTATTACCAATCGCCGTCGGTAGCGGCGACTCACAGACGCCACAAGCATTGGTGATTAATATAGGTGCCAGTCAATGCAGTGACAGATATCCACACCATGCTCCTGAACAAGTATGTCAAACCATACCATGAGGCCACCTCAGGTCCCACCGTGTACATCATGGCAAAGTCCCACCATGGCACTATGAGAAAATCCGCCAAGAACAGACTCCCCACCTTTGGAGTCCCTACTGTGTACATAGACAAGTAATGAGTAAGAGGCAAAACCACGATTTGACAAAGGAAGGGTTCTCTCCCTCACCTGGTTCTCTACTCATAGAACTCCGTTCTCTGTCAAATTGAGCTGTGGGATGATGGTCCTTTCCTGAGAGTACTGGTCACACTCATGGACGGAAAACAGTTAACCACACTGAATTGCATTCACGTGTCTTGCATATGTTTATATGGCTAGGGACTACCCATACCCCGCTGGCCTAACCTGCCATATGGACCATTCATTGCATATCGTATGTTGACTCTGCATTTGCATTTGTGTGCTTGAACCATGCATCCATGCATTTAGAAATCATGCATCGAAAGTGAAATGCGGATGGAGCAAAGTTCTTCATGAGTGTTGGTAACCCTTAGAACTGTGATCCTCCCAAAGCCTATTCAAGCTTCAACCTATCCTAATTACAATTCCAATCTAAGTGATCTCTCAAACAATGAGCCATTAAATTACCTTTTCCTTCAACCAGCGATCGAGTAATTCCCCACGATCATCTTAGTTTTCTACCCTATTGAGGTGACACATCTACATGGTTGATATAGTCTCGACACCGACTATGACAAATAGCCCAAGCTTGACCCCTCCATAATTGAACTCTCAATATGACGACATTCTTAATTATCCGAATCATTTGGTTGTGTGATGATGTCCTGAAACCAAGTCTATTCACCCTCATCACTGTTTTGGCTTTGTGACCATGTCCCGGAACCAATAGGTGTTGATTCCTTTTGAAATCCCGTGGCAAATTGCTTGACGAAAAGCTCCCTTTCCTAGGAAATATTTAATGGGGATATCAGTCTTACCTTGAAGTTAATCTTGCTCTAAGATCAACTCAAAGGAGGGGCATCTGTAGATATCCCATTTTCGCATTTCCCAAAGTTACTAAGGATAAGAGCCTTTGAGGCACCCTAAATCTTTGTTTTGACGAAATTTAACATATTTTCTAGATTATTCCTTAAACTTTTAAGCATTCTTGATTTCATTGAATCCAAGGTTCTCAATTGTGGAAGAGCTGACACTTTCGAACTAGTGGCAAGGTCGAACCCCTTAGGCATTTGCAGTGCGAGTCGCTAGCTATGGCAGAGCTAACACTCTCATCCTACTCAAAATGGTGGTAGTTTTGAGTGTTTTAGTTCTAGATGAATATTTTTATAATTTAAGGATTTTCTGAGTTGCTTTCCGGTTTTAAAACAAAAGATAGGGTGGAAGTTGCAAAAGAGGCTATGCTACTGTCAGTTCAGAGGGTGACAGTACTAGTCACCAATTTATGTGGCGACATAATGTGTCACCTGTAAAACAAGCAACTAGATATAGACACATAAAGGAGAGATGACTAATATCTAGCGTAGATTCCTCAATGTGATCTGCCATCATGGGCTTCGACATAATATATGGGACACGTATAAATTTTATCATGATTTTTCTCATCATTAATATTATTTCTATTATTTTCCAAATTACCTAAGATATATAAAATATCATATAAATATATGAGGATGTCACATAATTCAGGAAAATCATAGAAATAGGAGGTGACAATAAATTAAGATCATATCTTTATTTTTACAATTAAAATGAGATTTTCTATTATTATTACATTTTAATTGGAAATAATGCTTAAAGAAATAAAGATAAAATCTAAAATGAGGAAAATTAAGAATCAAAATATTTTATATCAATCCATGATTTTAATTGAAGAATTCTCGTAATTTTTAATTGATTTGATTTACAAATCAAATTTACTTAATATTTAAGTAAATCTTGGATTTGGAAATTGATTTTAAATATCTTGCTATTACGGGTATGATTTTTGGGATTGATTTGATTAAGATTGGCTAATGGATTCATAATTGATATTTTATGATCTTAATTTTTTAGAATTTTCCTTCTTTGGTATCTAGGCACCACGTGCACCAGCGACATGCTGACGTGGAATATATCTTGCCTATCTGGCATGATCCTCCACGTGGAGCTTAAAATGGTAAATCCCATGTCGTCGCCACCTTAAGTGGTGACTAGTTGATATGAAATATTTGATAGCTATCTGACATGATTCTCCACGTAAGCTTAAAAATGGGATGCCTAGTGTCGTCGCCTGTCGCACTAGCAACTTTATACCTCTTGTCACCACCCCTATTGGCGACTTATTTTTAAAAGAGATTTCTTTCCAAATTTTGAGATTCGATGCTTCAATTCTATAAATAGAGCCATTGAGCCCCCATTTACAAGGGCTAGAGCTCGAGAATTAAGAGAGAATGCGAGAACTAAAGAAAACCTAAGAATCGTGAGAGAGAGAGAGAGAGAGAGAGAGAGAGCTCCACATAAGTCGGAGAAACCCTAAGGTGCTCCCCATCATTCTAAGAGGTTGTTCCAGGAAGACCATCCTCGAGAATAAGACCCATCCAAGAAGCACCGTCTTTAGACTCCCACTTTTGTCATCCACCCAGAAGTGCACGAGGGTGACAAGGAGTTTTCATTTCCTACCCTTTTTCTTTTCATAGTTTTGCATTACTTTCATAGAATATGCATGTGGGGACAACCCCCAGTAAGTAAGGCTCGCTTATTTATGGTATTTGTTATTCCTTTTTATCTCACTTACTGCATTTAAAACTAACCTAGGTCTTTTTTTATTATTTGTTTTGAAGGGAAGAACATTACAAAGCATGAAGAAGACGTTGGGCGACACCTTGCCGTCGACCTAGTGAACTGAGAACCCAAACAACCACAATCACAATATCTCCTAAAGGCGTCTTATTAGTCAATTTCAGCAAAAGACAAATAGTGATCATAAAGGCCATCGAAGTACGTGGAGCAACGATGATCTTCATCAACATTCGCAAAAATCCATCCACAAATAGACACGAGGCACGTGTTGCAGTCGCACGGAGAGCCACCCCTTGTCCAATCACCCTCACACTACAAGAGAAACATCATTTTGTGAGGACACTTTCCTCTCTAAGTCCCTGCTAAGTCCTCGTTACAAACTTTAATGAGGACTTAGCAAGGATTGATTACCCTCGGAGCTAAATAACTTGTTAAATCAGTACTGCGAGGACATATCCTCGCAATGTGCTCATCTAATATTAGTGAGGATATTATGAGGAAATATTTCTTAATAATGTCCTTGCTATATCCTCATAGTATCCTCAGCAAATGCTCACTAAATATCACAAGATTGTATCGCCATTCCAGTTTTAGTGACGAAATTGCGAGGATATAGCAAGGACATGGTCAAGCAATGCCCTCGCAATTGGCTCACTAAGTGCTCGTTAAATAAAACGAAAGCCATTATATTTGTGAGGACATAGCGAGGAAATGTCCTCGTTAATACTAGGTAGTAAAAAAAATAAAACAATACATTGTAAAATTGAATCTGCTAATTTTAGATTCATATACCTGGTAAAATGACATTCAAATACTTTCACGAGTATATTAAATTACACATATACAGATTTTATAAAAAAAGTTTCAATTGATCATACAACATAAGATTTTACACATCCAAAGTTTTTACAAAAAAGTAGCTAATACAACACTAAAATATCTTAATACAAATCAGTAGATATAATACAAGTCAAAATGATATATTACATATCACTTTCTTTGGGAACCAACATGATTTCCTTTACCTTTTGATGATGATGCATGGATGGAGTGACGACGACGTGTATACTCCTCGTAATCGTCCTCATCATCACTTGCCAAATCAACTTCTTGCTCGTCCGTATATCTTCTGATTATAAAAAACAAACTTAAAATATATTATAATGAACAATGATTAAATTATAATATTGAATTCAACATGACAATTTATGTATATCAAAAATTTTAAAAGTAAATCAAATTCTACCTTACAAGTCGATCCTCTAAAGCATGTATTTCATCTCTTATTTCATTCCTTACTTCAGTCATTACTTCATTCCTTATTTCACTCCTTATTTCATTCCTTATTTCTGAGCGTATGTCGGCTTTGAAACCCTCTAATGTAGTCGCCATCTGTGACAACTGAGAACTAAAGTACTCCGAATCAAATGAAGCAGAAGCCTGAGGTGTAGGACGATACTGCTCAGTGGAAGCTGCAGAAGAACCAATAGTTGTATCTTCTAAGTAGTATGGATCCAAATCACCCAAGCCTTGCTTTCTTGATGAATTACCCACATTCCTTTTCATTCAAACTTGCTTCCAAAGTTTCTTATCAAAGGCTAAGTGTTCATCGACATTATCGTCTCTAAATTTTTCTTGATACAAGAAGGTGCACCTATCCTGTATAAATAAACACAAGAAGTTAGTTAAAGATAATATAAAATATAAGTGTATATTATTAAAATAACTTTAATTATAGCCATTATTACTTACAAGTACATCCTTCGCATTTTTGGTTGACCAAACATATTTTGACCCACTAGTGTGGGATGCAGTCTACCACTCTGCCACTGTAGGTTCCCTACATAGTTTAGTGGCCTGTAACAATTAAGACACAAACTTTATTAATGTATTCAATTATTAACCTTTTTACATCAATATCACCCAATGAAGAGCTTATTCTAGAACCAGGCAATGGAAATGTCCAATGGAAATGATTGTCAGCTCCAATTTAGACCAGAATATCTTTGCTGCAAACTTGTTAAAAGTTCTTGTATGTTTTTCTCAACATATCATTTGATCTCTTGAACATGTGTTATGTCCATCTAATCTGGTTTCTCATCTATAGGTTTCATATACTGTGACACTTGGTTTTGATCAAAATCTGAATGTGAAGAGTGATTATTCATTTTGTTACAACCAATTCTAAACCACAACAAAGCTAAAGCAGAGTCATATTTATGGAACAACATGCAAGTTCATAAGGCACTTATTGCTTAGATCGATTAAACTAAGAAAACAGGATGACGTAACAATGTAGAACAGTAGGATAGTCTAATTTAAGACTTCAAGGTTAATGGCTGCTATAAATTTATCAAAAGAAGTCTCATGAGTTGCATGAATGAGACTCTCATTTTTCTTTTACTTTCAATCCTTTTATAGCTACATTAAATTATAAGGTATATTGATGTAAAGATTAGGCAATATGCATACTTACAATACAATAGGCCATGGTAAGCCCAACAATTCCAACCAACATGGTTGATTAGCTGATAAGACAACTATCAATCATTACTTTATGCAATGCAATTAACAAGAATTAGCAAGCAATCTTGACAATCCATGTTGAAATATACCAAGCACTAAACTGTCAGTCATTACTCTATTGTTAGAATGATTTCCCAAGTTATCACATGGGAAAAAAGTGTACTCATTGTAGATCATAAAACCTTGCTCCGTAAACATGTAGATCATTTTTTGACATAATAGCTTCATAAAATTTTACAATTGAAGAAAGAAATGTCTACATACATCAAGAAGCCACTTGTAAACAAAATAGATCAAGAAGCCACTTGTAAACAGCAGCTACTGAAGATGGATGGTTATCTGCATACATTAGTATTAGTTTTTTTTACCTGAGATGAGATTTAGGTCCACACGGGAAAATCATAAAATCCAGTCTTGGTATATAAGGAGTGAACTACTATGGTGATTAGCACAGCTGCTGAAAAACTATATAGGCCATATTAAGGTTTCTCTATATCATTAGATTCACTGGTGTCATTGAATAAGGTCAGGCTGTGTAGGTTCAAGTCAATGTATGAGAGAGAGAGTGTGTGTGTATGTGTGCAGAAAATGTGTTTGTGTGGGTGTATACAAACAAAGAGTTTGGATGGAATGAAACTTGCATTTCATAAGTAAAATTTATAAAAATTAATATAATATTGGTACCTTTGGAAACAAAAACAAAACTTTCATAAAAATCTAGAACCAAAAAAGGTCTAGTCAATAATTTTATCACATTAGTTTAAGGACCATTTCAATATCTACATAGAATTCAAGGATTAGACAACTATAAGTCCCTTGATGTGTGTATGTGTTCCCAGTGCCATCATTACATGCAATTCTATAAGGTCTATTGCAGGATTACATCCAATATGCTTATGTCCAGACTAGAACTTATATGAGAAGGGCATCAAAGCTTGGTCAGCCTTTTGAAGGTTTTTTTTCCAGATAAGGAGACATGTACCTCAGGTCTTGAAAAGGGTAAGGAGAAATCTGCTCCTAGTCCTAAAGTGGTTGGGGAGAATTCTACTTCAAGTCCTAAAATGGTCGAGGGGACATTCACTTCAAGCTTTAAACTGATTAAGGGGAAATCTACGTCAAGTCCTAAAGAGATTGGTGTGAAAGCTACTTATAGTCCTAGAAATGTTGACGAGGAATCAACTTTAAGTCCTAGAAAGTTTATGGAGATGTCTACTTCAAGTCTTGAAAGGGTCGAGGAGGAGTCTACTTTAAGTCCTGAAAATGTCAAGGAAAAGTCAGCTTCGAGTCCTAAAACAGTAAAGAAGAAATTTGCCTCAAGTTTTGAAAATGTTGAAGAGAAATCTGTTTCAAGTTCTGAATATGTTGAGGTGGTATCTACTTCAAGTTCAAAAAATGCTGAGGAGAAAGCTGTTTCAGGTCCTATAAATGTTGAAAAGAAATCTACTTCTAGTCCTTAAAAGGTTGAAACCGAAACTACTTCAAGTTCAAAGGAGGCCTCTACTTCAAGTCCTGAGAAGACATCAACTTCAAGCTTTGAGGAGGGGGGGCTACTTCTAGTCCTGAAAATGTTGAAAAGAAATCTTCCCCAAGTCCTTGAAAGGTTGAAAACAAAACTACTTCTAGTGTCCCAAAACAGAGGAAATGCCTTGGCTTAAGTTCTGAAATTTATTATAAATATTAATTACCTCTCTGGTGTACACCAATACGGAGGAAATGCCTTGGCTGCCTGATAATCATCGTGAGGCTTAGGACATTTTTCCAATGCATCTATTCATGCCCTATAATAGATATCATTCATCCTTTTCTTAATTAATTTTGTAAAAGGCACATGATAATCTTCCTTGGTATATCTAGGTGAAAGTGTAAACTTGCTTTGTATAAATCCAACATCATTGTCAATTTAATATACTAATTGTTTAACTTAAAGATAAAATAAAAAATAATTATCAATAGCACATCAAACATTCTTTCCTTCTCATCTGAATGCAAATGTGACCATCGATACTCGATGGTCGATGCATAAGATCTAAAACTTTTTGTGATCTCTGATGAGATTCTATGACTTCTCTTGAAGTTACTACAAATAAATCAGTATAGAAAAAAAGTATTCCATGTTGACTAACACCAAATTAAAATAAAAGTTATTCATCTAAGTCAAGCTCCAAAAGAGGTCGTGGTCCTTGAGAAACTTGAGCATATCCTCCTTGTTGTTGTTGTTGTTCTTGTTATTTATCAATCAAATTAAATATTAGTCAATAATTATATTTAATTTAAAGACTTAAAAAGTATAATTTCATTATATTATTTACCTGTTGTGCTGGATAGGGAGGCAACTTAGGTTGGACATGGCGTGTAGCACTCTATGGAGTAGTACTATGCCTAAACACAGAAGGAGAGGTGGGAGCCTCAACCAAAGTGGTTAGAGGTGTCCATCCAACCTCAAGTGGTGTCAAACCCCGTGAACGAATGAACTCAAGCAACTGAGTACTCGTATAAGCACTAGGATTGATCTCTCGATCCTCCAATGAACCACATCCACTGGAAGCACTAGAGCGTCAATCGCTTCTACCAAATCCAGCCATCTAATACCATAAACAATACATTAAAAAATTAATATAAGATTCATGCAATTTACTAGATAAATAATATACAAAAATGATTATCATATCAAATTTACTTGATGATACTTACACGCACAAGAACAGCGATAGTGCTCAACAAGAAAGCCATGACAAACCTAAATTGAAATTAAGTTGTTATTTTTCTATATTATCTTAATTAGTTGATATATATTAAAATTAAATAACCGATCAATAGTTCACTATCAGTATAGAATGCAAGTGCAAAAGGAGTTTATAAAGTAAATTAAAGAAGATATTTACCAAAATAACAATAAAATCTCCTTAATCTTCGTCACTATAGTCAATACTTTCTTCCTCTTCATTTTCATCATCATCTTCAACAAGCATTCTTTCTTCATCATCAACTTCTCACAACACTGAATTTGATGGAATTACAGAGATTTGATCTAGAGCATGGTCTACAGCTATTGGTTGTGTAGGCTCGTAGTGAGGTTGATACAAGTCTTCAAACTCGTCATTTGTAGTATCATCAACCATAGAAATGTAGGCACGTGCTTTGATTTTCATTACACTAAAAGATTCATCTTTCTTCCTCTTTATTGAAACTTGAGGTACATAGCAGACTTGATCTGCTTGTGAAACTAACACAAATGGCTCAAATCTCCTCAAGTATTTGGTTCATACAACATTTACAATATCATGTTTGATATCATATGTGACTCCTTCTTTAGGGTCATACCAATCACAAAGGAACAATATCACTTTATTTACACTATTGTCTTCAAACTCTAGGATCTCTTTTAAGATACCATAATAGTCAATATAATCTTCTCCATAACAAGATCCCTTCATCATACTCCTGAATTTTGAGTAGTCAATCCTCCACCGTATTCTTGTGTGTGAAATCAACACCATTTGCAAAGTAAGCTCCATACGACTTTACTTGAAAAATAGGACCATAAGCTAAGTCTTTTAAGAGCTTTTGCTTTGGACTAGGATCAAGTTGGTTTACATGATTTCTAAACCACTTCGGAAATGTGTTCTTGAATAACTCCAAGATATCATCATCTTTTAAACTAGGACAGTCGACCATTAATTGTTCTCTGAATAGCCTACACTTGAAAATTTAAACATAATAAAATAATTTATTATCAAAATTTATTGAATATATATATCAAGAACGATGGTGAAAAATACTCGACAAAAGATTCGACTTCATCGCAATTATCAAGAACATATAACTCTACAACATCTTTCTCTCTCTGGGTGAGTAGACGTTCTTTCTCCTTTCCAAAAGGACGAACATTAGAACAAAAGATAGAAAGCATGTCATTTTGTTCTTCAACACTCATATGGTCATTCCTCTGTGCTCAATTATGCATTGTTTCAACCTTTGATGAGAAATATCGTGAGCAAAAAGTGGCAACCTCTTCGTAGATATATTGTGCACTTATTGAACCTTCCACTTTTTTCTTATTCCGAATTTTCGTTTCAAGAAAAACATGTACTTATTAAGAACGTGGATAAATTAGATAAACGATCGCTGAATAACAAAAAAGAAATAAACTTTCTTTACAATAGCATGTACCTCTCGAAAGAATACATCCATCGATATTGCACTAGTTCACCCACTTTGGCTACGTAAGGTAAGTGGATCATGAGATGTTCCATCGAGTCAAAGAAGACAGGCGGAAATATCTTCTCAAGATTACATTATATGAGAATAATATTTCCCTTTAAAATCTCTATGCCTTTCACTGACAATTTGGAGGAGTAAATGGCCTTGAAGAATTTACTTAGATTTGTAAGTACATCTACAATAGACTTAAGCAACAAACCTCTAAATGCAAGGGGAAGTAATCTCTCCATAAACACGTGACATTCAAGGCTTTTCATTCCCTTGAAAGTATATTTCTTGAGATCTACAATTTTTGATATATTTGATGCATATCCATTTGAAAATTCCAAGCTGCTGACCCACTCACACACAACCTTTATCTGATTCTTATCTAGTGTGTACTTTCCCTTTGCCATTTCAATCTTTATATTAGCATGTTCTATCAACTTCGAGTCCTTATGATTACAAACCAACTTCAAATCTCTACGTGCATTCTCTATGTCCTTTGTCTTGCCCTTGACATCCATTACCGTGTAGAACACATTGTCAAATACATTCTTCTCGATTTGCATGATGTCTAAATTATACCTAATTAAAAGCTTAGACCAATACGATAACTCCCAGAATATGCTGATCTTCGTTCAATTGTGAGTGTTCCCAAAGCCTTCTAATGTTTGTGGACCAACATCATGGCCAAAAATGATCTGCTCAAACTTTAAAAGTTGATTAAAGACTTGCTCTCTCGACAACTTGGGGGGTGAGTTAGATAGTTCGATTTTATTCTTCTTAAAAGCTTGTTTCTGTCTTTGATATGGGTGGTCCATAGGCAAGAATTGATGATGACAGTCAAAGAAACATGGCTTTTGACCATATTGAAGCTGAAATGACTTTGTGTGTTCCATACAATGAGGATAGCTCATCATTCCATATGTACTCCAACCAGACAACATCCCATATGCAAGGAAATCACTTATAGTCCAAAGCAAAGCAACCTTCATGTTGAAAGTTTGCCGCTTGCTTGCATCATATGTCTCAACCCCAGTGTTCTAAAGCATCTTCAACTCGTCTACAAGAGGCCTCAAGTACACGTCAATGTGTTTTCTATGATGACTAGGACTAGGAATAAGCAAAGACAAAAACATATACGGCCTCTTATTACACATAGAAGGAGGTAGATTGTATGGTGTGATCATGACATGCCAACAACAGTAATCTTTTTCTCTACCATGTGGATTGAATCCATCACTAGAAAGACCAACAACGACATTACAATTTTTAGAAGAAAATGATAGAAAAGACTGCTTCAGGACTTGCCAAAACTTGGTGTCAGAGGGATTTTCCATATCAGAGTTCTGTGTATGATCTGCATGCCATGTCATATCTTTTGCAGTCTCTCTGCAATAGTACAACCTCTTTAGTCTCGGTGCTAGAGGGAAATAACGAAGCACCTTCTGAGGTACACATGTCTTTGAGTCACTTTTGTAACAGGGCTCGTGACATTCTGGACACTCCAATTTATCTTCGTGTTCCTTGTAGTACAAGATATGATGTTTTGAGCAAGCATCAATATTCACCTCTACCAACCCCATCTTTCTCATCATCTTCTTCGTCTTGTAGTAGTTCTTCAGCAATTCATGATTCTCTGGCAACATTTTCTTAATTCTACCTATCATAGCATCAAAATAACTATCTGTCATGTTGTAGTCAATCTTCAAAGCCAATAACTCAGACACTACCGATAACTTTGTGTAATTCTTGCAGCCTGACCACAATGGCTCCTCCGCCTTTCTTAACAACTCATAAAACTCTTGAGATTCCCCATGTGGCTCTTCATCAACAGACGCATCAAAATTAGGACCTACCACGTCCATCACCATGTCCACAATGGGATCCATACTAACAGGAACAACTTTCCCATAGCTGTGAAAGGCCTCTCCATGTTTAAACCAACACTTGTAGTTTTCCACAAATCCTTTCTTACATAAATGTATTTCAACATCCCTTCTCGATTGTTTTTTCAATAGTGCACATTTTTTACAAGGACATATAATCCTTCCATCCCTTTTCACAATATCTAGACCTTGACTATATGCAAATTCCATAAATTTTTGAACCCCATGTAGAAAACTCATACACTCTTTTCCATCCATGACTCGTGTATACATCCGATCACGATGAGAAGACATTTCTTTCGACAAAAGAAAGAAATGATAAGTTGTCTAGATTGAAAAAAATGGAGCACGATGAGAAATCAAGAAACAGGTGTAAATCAAGATGATGTTGCCATGATAAATGTACTTTTTGATGGAATAAACAAGAAACTCATGTAAAAATGAAACTACAATCTCACAAACATCCAGCGATGGAACACAAAAATCTTAATTCATCTCATTTCTAAAGTAAAAACTAGCTTTTGAATCTCAACAATACAAAACATGAAGAAGAATAGGAACCCATCAACTTAAAAGGTAATAACAAAAGCCTGATCCTAGCAAAGTACCACATTGAGTTGAAACTAAACAGGAAAGACCATCTTTCCATCCCTCTCTCGTTGAGAAGTTGATTCAGAAGAAGAACAGAACAATGATGGGTAACATACCTGCAGGTGCCAAGTTGGAGCAAAAGAGTAGGAAGGCCAACAAGCTGGAGAAACTGGTGAACTTCCACATGGTGGATGATCCAAAGCTCACATCCATGGGAGAATGTCCTAGTTGGAAGCTCTGAAAGCCACACAGAAGAAAAGGTAGTGGAGAATAGAGAGTGGAGAGGAAGGTGACAACCTTTTTCCCCTCTGTTTTGTTCTTCTCCTTTTGGCTTTTGCAACCCTTCAGAGTTAAAAGATTCCACTAAAGTACCCATACAAGTCAATGGAAGTTCCCAGAAATGAGACCATTTTACATTTCCTACTTCCTTCCCTTGAAAAGGGAAATGGCCAGAAGACTACTACAAATTACAATCATGTCACTACTTGCCTTCTCTTTCTTTTCTCTCATCATCAATAATAATCAACATGCATATTTTTAGTAGTATAAATCTAGTTTGTTTTAAGACCTGAGTGTTACCTAATGTTATTTTGGTTATATTTTTCTTTTGTAGGAACTTGGGATTCTGTTGCAAGATCTCCATCATTGCAACAAATCAGAAATTTTGATCTGGTATACTTTGTAATTTTAACGATTTTGGATGATTATTAATAAGCTAACATATAAGACATGCCTTACACTTACTATTGTCGGAGTTTCATTTTTTTGAAGAAATGGATGTTTAACTCCAAAAAGGGCACTTCAGTAGGCTGCTTAAAAGTTTATTAATTCAGAAAGACTCCATGATTGAAGTTTGATGCATATACTACTAAGCAAAAAACCCATAGAGTGGAAAATTATGTCTTTATTGAAAACTTTAACTCAGTTACATACTAATAACATCAATTCTAGTCTAAAAGTTAGTTTTTCTTTAGTCATAATAATTACAAGTCAACAAAAGTATAGAATAAGCCAACACAAAATGTTTACTGAAAGCCAAGATAGCCAACCTTGTAAAACAAAAAGCAACTACTACTTTCTCATCATCAAAGACCACACTATCTCAGCAGAAAGAATAACTACTTCCAGCTAGCTAAACAAAGAGTATTTTAGATTAACAAAGTATTTTAAGATAACAATTTTGGTATTTGCTTTTGTAAAATGATTCCTAGACTCACACTTCCCAGGAGAAGAAAAATGATTCCTCAAGAATTGCACTGTCAATCCTACCAATGTGGTGCAGAGAAGGCGCTGTAGAGGGGGGAACATTGAGGAGGCACTGTAGAGGTGGTGTAGAACGTCGAAACACATCGGTGGGGGGAGGCTATCTCTGGCGACAGACGTGAGGAGGAGGATGACAAATCTATGCTGACGAGAGGACACAACGTCGACGAATCCAACGACAAGCAGTAGGAGGATGTCGAAGGATGCACCATCGAGCAGGCGCTGCGAAGGTGGAGGAGGAGGATGAGTGATGAACGAGGAGGAGAGGTGGAGGAGGCGGACATGTGAATTTAGCATAAGAAAGAAAGGGGCAAAATGACCTACGTCAGGGTATTTTTGTAACACCTGTAAAATTCATTTTGTAATTATTTACATTTTATGAATTTTATTTCTTGGACAGGTGTTACTGTTCCGAGGCCCATTGTGTGGTTTTGTGCTTTTAGGCTTGGGCCTCGTGGGCTGGCTTCTTTTTGCGTGTTCCTGTGTGTGGTTTGGCTTTGTGCTTATGGGGCCCGCTTGCATGTGGGCTGGTGGTTGAGGCTGGCAGTTGGCCTCGCTGGTGGTTGAGGCTGGCAGTTGGCCTCATTGGTGGTGGCTGGCGGTTGGTTGCTGTGTGGTGTGCCGGTGGTTGAGACACGCTGGTGGGCACGTTTTCAGCTACTCCAGGCATAGGCTTTATAAGC
>JAMKQA010020028.1:0-32709 GCA_024699735.1 Posidonia australis
GATCTGGTTAGGAAATGTGTTTTGGGAAAAAAATCCCAAGTTTTGAAATGGAATTGTTTTGGAAAAGAGAATGAATTTCCAAAAGGGTTTTGAAAAGAATGTTTTGAAAAGTAAAGTGGTTTTTGAAAGAATTTCCACATGTTTTGAGAAAGGAAGAAGGTTGTGGCTTTTGAAAAAGCCTGGCTTGGGATTGAGGTCCCAAGTGGTGATTTTGTAAAGAAAGGAATTGATTTTGGGATTGAAGTCCCAAGTGTTGATTTAATAAAGAAAATGATTTTTAAGGAAGAAAACCAAGTTTTGCAATGTTAGGAAACAGGTTTTCTTTTGGTTTTGTTGTGCTTGCTTGTAGTTGTGTGTTTTGGGGGCGCGTACTGGGTGACTTAGATGTCACTCACGCGTGCTGTGTGTTTTCAGGTGCAGACCGCGTGCAGCCAGGTTCTGGTGCAGGAGTTGGAGCTTCTAGCCGCGCATCGAGATCCTTGAGGTGAGCCTTAGTTACAGTCCTTTTGTTCTGTAATTTGTGTAATTAGGCTTGTGATACTATGTTTTGGTAACGTGTCTGGGTTCGGGGCGTTACAAACGAATATGTGGGTTGAATGTATATTACATAGACCATTCAATGAATCGAAAAACTTTGATAGATTAACATTGATTTCATCTTTTTAGTCTATGCTTAGGGAAGATTTAATTGAGGGTTGTATATATAATCTCAATTCTATCATATGTCATCTGATTTAATTTGATTTGTGTGTTTTTATTCCTTGACTTGATAGTCTATGGTGCATTGCATATAGATTATACTTATTAAGATAAGAATCATTAAATCAAGTTATTTAGATCAATAAAAGGGGGAGGGAGTAAACATGATCATGCATTCTCAATTCTATATAAATGGATTCAACACCCTAGGTTTTAATTCATTGGATAGCATTCTAATAGTCTAGTGTTAGATTTTTCTTTTCATATCAACTTTCTCAACTCCTTATTTTCAATAACTGGTAATAAATCTTTGATTGTAAAACACTTTTCTCTGTGGGATCGATCCGTATTTGTCACGTACTACATAGTACGTCGTGCACTTATGGTAATTAAATAAGATACATCAAGTTTTTGGCACTGTCGTCAGAGAACTAGTGTTTTAACATCGATTTATTGTCAGTTATTCCTTTCTTTTTGTTTGTTTAAAAAAAAACATCTACTTCGTTTTTTTTTTTCTTTTCAGAGACATTTCTGGAGATCTAGAAGAGAAAAGGACAAAAAAAAAATTCCCAAGTCAGATATTTCTGTTATATTTTAAATTCAAATATTTTTTGGATTTTTCTAGAATCCTAATCTAGGATTTATATTTTGCTTCGATTTTTGTTTTTTCTCAATCACTAATTTAAAAGTCAAGCATAAACTTGAACCCAATAAAAAAATTTCATGATAAGATAGAAACCTGTTCTTTTGGGCATACATCATATAGTGTGCATTATTTTTGAATCTTGTCAATTTATTTTAGAAGATTGCTGGAGGAAAATGTACGTGTTCTCCTACACAATTCCTAGCATTTTAGAGCATATAGTTAGTAGGAAGAACAACTTGTTTAAGCATAATTGTTTGTTGCATATCATTTCAAAGTAGCTAAGGGCAACACCTATAGCACAAGATAAGGTGGAGATTTCATCACCCTTCCTTAGCCCACAAACAACAACAAAAAGCATCAAGCATTGACATAAGCCTCAATTAAAATCAAGTAGACATTGCCCCCTAGGATTCGAGCTCAATAGGACAAGGGAGCTGGAGGGTGAATCAAATTTAAAGTTCTTTTCCTACTTGGTGTCTAGAAAAATGGTTCACAAGGTTAAGCCTTAAAAAGAAAGTGATTGTTTAATTATGACCGTTGCTCAAGTACGGGGAGCCTCCCACTTTCCTCCACTGATCTGGCCAATTAAGGCAAAGAATTTTGGTTTGAGAATCTCAAAGGTTAACTTAACAGTTAGGAGCTGTCTAGATATAGGTCAACCATAGACTTCAGAATTGTGTGGCTTGTGTGAATAGATTAGGCATCTTCCTCCTCTATCTTTCCTCTTCTCATCTGATTGTGTCTCTTATCTTCTCATCTTTTCTATTTTCATTTTTCAAAAAAAAAAAAAAAGAGTTTCACTTGTGCATGCGTGTGTGGATTCGTGATTCAACACATCGTCTGATCCGTGTTGAACCCAAAGATTTTAAAATGGCTGATGAAATCCACAACCCACCTCTAACTTTAGAAGCTAGATGTTACCCAGTAAGAATTGTACAATCATCTTGCATTAAACTCCCACAAACCAATGGCAATAATTTTGAACTCAAATACAATTATATTAGCCAGTTGCCTAGGTTCATGGGTCTAGAATCTGAAGATGCCTATTGGTTCATCAATGAGCTTAAGGAGGTGTGCAGCATGATAAAGTTGCAGCAGTTGTCTGATGATGCAGTTCGGTTAAGATTCATTCCTTTTGTATTAAACGACAATGCTAAAAATGGCTATATAGTCTACCCACTAATTCAATCACCACTTAGGCCCAATTTTGCACGATATTCCTTAAGAAATACTATCCTATTCATAAGACCAAAAATTTCAGAAATGAAATTAATTCATCTAAACAAAAGGTTAGTGAGTCTTTTTGGAAGTATCTTGATAGATTTAAGGATCTCTTAGCCCAGTGTCCACATCATGAAATAGAAAAGTGGAGACTATGCCAAATCATTTATGAGGATTTAGATATTTTGACTAGGACCATGCTTGAGTCTATATGTCAATGAGCGTTCATGAAGAAGAATGAAGGTGAAACATGGGAATTCTTAGGAGAACTGGCTGAGAAAACTATGCAATGGGAGAACATTAATGATCAAATGGTCGATAAACTCACAACCTTAAAAGGCGGTATTCACTCCATAGAGTCTTCTATAGCCACTGAAGCCAAATTCAACACATTAGCTCGTAGATTAGAGGCTTTAGAAATGAAGGAGAAAGCCCAAGTGAACCAAGAATCTGACCAAGTTCCTTGGTGTAAAGGTTGTCACATGGTGGGTCATGTGATGGAAAAGTGTCCTTCTATGGGAGGTCAACCCAATTTTGAACCTGAACAACTGATTGTAACCTTTGTCAGGCCTCGAAATGACCCTTATGCCTCAACTTATAATCTAGGATGAAGGAATCTCCTAATTTCTCTTGGAACCAGCAACCACATCAAGGAAACAATAATTTTACTTTCTCCCAAGGCCAACAGCAACACTCACATCAATTCAGGCCCAATCAACCTGTCCAGCAACACTTTAATGCTGGATCTCAATCCCACCCACTTTTAGGATTTAATGAGAATGAGAGAAGATTGAGCACTCTAGAGAAAGGGGTGGAGGCCCTTCTCAATGCCAACTCTCAAACAAACACCAACATAGCTGCTAATACACAAGTCATATCTCGAATTGAGATGTAATTGAGTCAGCTAGCCACGTTGGTAGGAGGAAGAGAGAAAGGAACCTTCCCTAGTCAACCAGTACCAAATCCTAGAGGTCAAACTCAAAATCAAAATCAATGGCAGGTTCATGTACTTCAAGAAGACCAGGTCAACCAAGTTAATGCCATTATTTCATTAAGATCTGGAAAACAAGTGGACAACCATGTTGTCATGCCTGACCATGCTGTTAGGATTCAAAAGGACTCACCTTCTGACTCAACAAAACTAGTCCCACCACATTCAGGCCAGTCTGAGGAGCCTGGAAGTTCTGAAAGGCCCAACAAACATGTTGGGCCTTATTCTGAATCATCTGTTGAGCCTATACAGAAGCCCATTGCCCCATTTCCAAATAGGCTCAAAAATAAAAAGGAATCTGCTCAAATGGAAAAGATACTCGAGGTGTTCAAGCAGGTTAAGGTAAACATTCCTCTCTTAGATGAGAAAATACCTTAAAGACCTGTGCACTCGAAAAAGAACCACTAGTGTGCCTAAGAAAGCTTTTCTAGTAGCCAATGTCAGTTCCATTTTAACGAACCAATTACCTATGAAATACAAAGACCCTAAAAGTCCTACGATTTCATGCACCATAGGCAATACAAAAATCGATAAGACTTTGCTAGATTTAGGAGCTAGTGTCAACCTGTTGTCATACTCAGTGTAACATTGCAATTAGCTGATAGGTCAATTAAGGTGCCCAAAGGGATGGTCGAAGATGTTCTTATTAAGGTTAGTGACTCTGTATATCCTGTAGATTTCATTATCTTGGAAACCCAACTCCTGACTAACCTTAAGGGACAAATCCCAGTTATCCTAGGTCGACCTTTCTTAGCTACAACTAATGTCCTAATCAATTGTCGAGATGGGTCGATGATGCTAAATTATGGAGATCTGACTGTCACACTTAATATTTTCAATTTAGATAAGTAGTCAACCAATGAACCAAATGAGACATTCGAGGTCAATATGATTGAAGATCTTTTAGAAGAAGAAGACTTGATAAGGGAGGATATTGATTTTGATTTAGGTTATTTTGATCGGAGTTTTGAGAAAATTTTCAAAGAATAATTGTTGTTGGTAGAGAAAGCAACTGAATTGACTCAATATATGACCAATAGTAGATATAATCATCCTCCAAAGCCTGTCTCATCTGAGTCTAGACCTATTCCCAAGCCATCTATTGAGGAGCCACCTACACTAGAGCTTAAATCATTACCTGAGCATCTCAAGTATGTATTTCTAAGACAAGTTCAGGACCTTCCTGTAATCATTGTAGCCAATTTAACTCAAGATCAAGAAGAGGCATTGTTAACCGTCCTCAATGAGAATAGGGAAGCAATAGGATGGACCATGGCTGACATCAAGGGTATTAGTCCAACAATTGTACAACATCAGATCCACTTGATAGAGAAAACTCATCCAGCCAGAGATCCACAAAGGATAATGAAGGAAGTGATCAGAAATGACATACTGAAATGTCTTGATAATGGGATCATTTATCCTAGTTCTGATAACTCATGGGTAAGTTCTGTCCAAGTAGTTCCCAAGAAATCGGGAATTACTATAATCCAAAATGATGATAATGAGCTTGTTCCCACTCGCATCCAAATAAGATGGCGAGTCTACATAGATTACAGGAAGCTTAATGCGGCAACTAGGAAAGACCTCTTTCCTTTGCCATTCATTGACCAGATGTTAGAACGATTAGTCGGACATGAGTATTATTGCTTTCTTCATAGTTACTCCGGCTACACTAGATTCCTATTGCTCCTGAGGACCAAGAGAAGACCACTTTCACCTGCCCTTTTGGAACATTTGCCTATCGTCGCATGCCCTTTGGGTTATGCAATGCTCCAGCTACTTTCCAAAGATGCATGGTGAGCATCTTCTCCGACATGGTGGAAAGATTTCTAGAAATCTTCATGGATGATTTTTTTTATTTTTAGGTCCACCTTTTCTAAGTACCTCCATCATCTTGAGTTGGTATTAAAAAGATACATAGAGAAAAACCTGACACTTAATTGGGAAAAATGTCATTTCATGGTCCAACAAGGCATTGTTCTGGGCCATGTCATCTCAAAAAGGGGCATAGAGGTGGATAAGGCCAAGGTGGACCTCACTGCGAATCTTCGTCCACCAAAAACAGTTAAGGACATTAGGGCTTTCCTAGGACATGTGGGGTTTTATAGAAGATTTATTAAGGAATTCAGCAAGATTGCTAGACCCTTAACCAATCTATTGTCCAAGGATATCTCTTTTGACATCATCCATGAAGGCCTTAAGGCATTTAACATTTCAAGAAGGAGTTGACTTCGGCTCCTATCATTCACTCACCAGTGTGGACCCAACCGTACGAGCTGATGTGTGATGCATCTGACTATGCACTTGGTGTTATTTTAGGTTAAAGGATTGACAAGTTACCACATGTGATCTACTATGCAAGTAAGACATTGAATAACACAGTTAAATTACTCCACCACTGAAAAAGAGTTCTTAGCTGTTGTTTTTGCCTTAGAGAAATTTAGGTCTTACTTAATAGGATCTCACATCATTATCTACACTGACCATGCAGCATTGAAACACCTTTTAGCAAAGAAGGATGCAAAAGCTCGATTGATTAGGTGAATCCTTCTTCTTTAGGAAGTTGATTTTGAGATTAGAGACAAGAAATGTTGTGAAAATGTGATAACTGATTATTTGTCCCGTTTGAATCTTGAACCATCCACAGACCTTCCTATTAATGATAGTTACCCAAATGAACAGCTATTGGCAGTCCATTCTGAACCATGGTTTGCAGATATAGTCAATTACTTGATAACTGGTGTCACTCCCATGGATTGGTCCAAACAGGATAAACATAAGTTCATGTCCCAAGTAAAATTCTTTTACTGAGAAGATCCATATCTGTTTAAGTATTGTCCCGACCAAATTATTAGGAGGTGTATACTAGATCCCGAGGTTCGAAGTGTTCTGTCATTCTGCCATGATCAGGCTTGTGGAGGTCATTTTGGGCCCAAGAAGACAGCTACCAAAGTGCTTCAATGTAGATTTTACTAGCCCACTTTGTTTAAGGATGCAGATCAATATTGTAAGAGTTGTAATAGGTGTCAACAATTAGGAAAGATCACTAGAAGAAATATGATGCCATTACAATCCATTTTGGAAGTGGAGATCTTTGATGTGTGAGGGATTAATTTTATGGACCCATTTCCCAATTCTCATGGCTATTTGTATATTTTAGTGGCGTTTGATTATCTGTCCAAGTGGATAGAGGCTATACCATGTAAATCCAATGACAACAAGGTGGTTATTGAATTTTTAAAATCACATATCTTTTTTAGGTTTAGTATACCACGAGTCATCATTAGTGATAGGGACACACATTTTTGCAACCGATCATTTGGGGCCTTGATGAGAAAATATTCTATCACCCACACGCTTGCCACTCCATATCATCTTCAAATAAGTGGCCAAGTGGAGGTATCAAATAGGCAAATCAAGTAAATTTTGGAGAAAATTGTGAAACCAAATAGAAAAGATTGGTCTGAGAGACTAAATGATGCATTATGGGTCCATCGGACCGCATTTAAGACCAACTTAGGAATGTCTCCATATCACCTTGTATTTGAAAAAGTGTGTCACTTGCTAGTAGAATTAGAACATCGAGCATTATGGGCCATAAAACAATTGAATCTAGATTTAGCAACTACTGGAGTCAAAAGGAAATGGCAATTGAATGAGTTAGAAGAATTGAGAAATGAAGCATATGACAGTGCTAAGATTTACAAGGAGAAAACCAAGATTTTTCATGATGAAAGAATTCTAAGGAAATCATTTCTACCAAGTTAAAAGGTTCTCCTTTACAATTCTAGGCTTCACCTATTTCCAAGGAAATTAAGGTTTAGATGGACTGAACCTTATTTGGTTAAAGTGGTCTACTCTCATGGAGCAGTGGAAATTGAGAATCCAAAGAACGGTGAAATTTTTAAAGTCAATGGTCAACGTTTAAAACCGCTTTTGGAACTACCCACTGAAAATGAAGGTGAGGGCATGGTTCTTCATGATCCTCAGTATTTTGGGTAAATAGTGTTCATATGTATGAATTGTACATAACGTTTTTTTTTTCTTAACAGCAGAAGCACTTCATCCAGAATCAGATATTATTGTTCTATTCTTATGTTATTTCATTGATCATATCATTTATTGCATACATTGAGGACAATGCATGGTTTAGGTGTAGGGGGAGTCTTCTCTGTGTCTTTTTTATTTTTTTAGTTGTTAAGTGACTTTTCACTTTTCCATTTTTTTCATAAACAAAAAACAAAAAAAATTGAAAAATGAAAAAGAAAAGAGTCTTTGTGTCTTTTTTTTGTTTGTTGGTTTTTTTCAAAAAAAAAAAAAGATAGGAGCTATCCACATTAGTCTTATCAATTAGGAGTGATGGAGTAGCCTAGTGTTGAAATTCAAAGGTAAGACTGAGTAATTGAGGACCCGATGATTCAAATAATAGAGACAAAATCTGAAAAATAGCATCATCTGAAATATCTATAACTCGTATGTACCTTATCATGTACTATCACTCTAGTCCTTAGCTATGGGAATAAAGGAAGGTCTGAACACCTTAGCAATGCAGAGAAAAAAAAAAGAGAATAATAACATCCAATAATCACTGAATAACTGGGTATCGTGCCTCAGTAAGTATTGGTATTCACGTAAAAAGGTGATTGGAGGATCAAAAAATAGATTCAGGCTTAGCTACTCGAGTGATTAAGTCCTTAAGGGTGTCTTCACACATGGTGACTTAAAACCGTCTGGTTTGGGATCCACTGACCTAAAGCTCGCTAAATGGGTAGCCAAGAATAAAGTCTAAGAAAGCAAGACACTAAGAAATGAAATAAAATTGCTAAGGTGGGAAGATTGGATTTGAAAACCCATGCTAAGGATTATTTCACAAACACAAGGTACATATGAGCAAATTTTTAAGAAGATAATGTGAAGAATAGGACAAAGTCTCTATAAGGACAAGATGAGGGTTCTCACAGGTTAAATCGGAGAATTAAGACACTAGGAACTTTAGATCTTTTTAGTTGTGTAGGTTAACGTAGATACCTTAGAATTTTTCCTTTTCTTTATTTTTCACTTTTCTTTATTTTTCACTTTTCTTTATTTCTCTCTCTCTCTTCTTTTGAGATTTTGTGGGTAGATCCACTGCAAACCCTCACGAGACACCACTCGTCCACTAGGGCAACCTAAGGGTTTAAAGGCTTGTTGAACATGCTAAGTGCAACCGCGATTCTTGCAAAAGTTAGGATTTTCTTTTCTTTTTCTTTATGTCAGAGTCAATTTTGCTCAAGGACTAGCAAAAGATAGGTATGGCATGTTTGATTAACTCATAAATTATGCATATTTTATTCCCATATTTGTCTATTTTGTATATAAATAATATTACTCGAGGTGTTTTGTGCAAATTTTGCAGAACTTGAGGGCTTAGAATGAATCTACGAAAAATAAAGGGGAAAAGAATAATTGTGTCAGAAAAGAAGAAATTTTTTTGAAAAATTCTAGAGCTATGTCAAGAGATCAAATACATATTTTCCATATGCCTAAATACTGGTAAAATATCAGTCAACTGTGGAAAAAGTCAAAGAAGATCCTAGATAACATGGACGCCTCCCAAGTGCCCAAATGCAGATCTGATACCTCTCAGCGCCTGTACTAGATATTTTTGACTTGGTCTTCTTTTGATAAGATTCTCACTTGTAAATATCTTGTATTCAAAATTCAAGATTAAATTTTGTATTCAGATTTGTCTCTGACATAAGCAAGTCATTGTAAGCCTATAAAATGACCCCTTATGTAGTTTTATGGAGTCCCGAGCAAGGTTTTAGACTCTCTTTCTTTTCTTGTATTTTGAGAGATTCTAAAGATCATTGTAATCTCAGGTTCCCTTTAATAAAAAGTTTTTTTATTTAATTATGTCTTCTCTTTCTCCTTCTTATCCTTCTTTTATTTTAATGTTTTATGTTATCATGCTTGGCTAATCTTCTAGATCTAAGGTAGAGATAAAATTTATTAAAATTGAGATGTATGATCATGTTTTTTTTCTCTTTCTCCTTGTGTTTCATGCAATGAATATGTGGGTTGGATGTATATTACATAGACCATTCAATGAATCGAAAAGCTTTAATAGATTAACATTGATTTCATCTTTTTAGTTTATGCTTAGGGAAGATTTAATTGGGGGTTGTGTATATAATCTCAATTCCATCATATGTCATCTGATTTAATTTGATTTGTGTGTTTTTATTCATTAACTTGATAGTCTATGGTGCATTACATATAGATTATACTTGTTAAGATAAGAATCATTAAATCAAGTTATTTAGATCAATAAAAGGGGAGAGAGTAAACATGATCATGTATTCTCAATTCTATATAAATGGATTCAACATCCTAGGTTTTAATTCATTGGATAGCATTTTAATAGTCTAATGTTAGATTTTCCTTTTCATATCAACTTTCTCAACTCCTTATTTTCAATAACTGGTAATAAATCTTTTATTTTAAAGCACTTTTCTCTGTGGAATCAACCCGTATTTGTCATGTACTACATAGTACGTCGTGCACTTACGATAATTAAATAAGACACATTGAAGTACACTTTAAACTATTTTTATTCCTATAACATTATCTAATGAAAAGATATTTAGAAGATTGTCTTGTTTGACCTTTAAGAAAAATATTATAATTTCTTAATTTTCTAAAATTTTCAATGTTCAAGCCAACAATGCATCTAGCTTGGCCGTTGTTTTTGGTGCAAACAAAAGTAATTTTTACTTGAATATCCTTGAAAATATAACGAATAGCTCGTATACCATTTACAAATAGATAATTATTTATATACCCTCATAAAAATAAACATTGTGCTTACATACTCTTTTGTTAGTATGTTGTTACCACCAAATCACCAACTGAAGGTTAACATATAATCCAACACATGAAAAGATGAAAATACCCTTAACCATTTAGTTCCCCAGTCTAACCCTTATTCTATGCATTTCCCTTTGTCTTCCCCCTTTCTACTCTTTTGGTGGTAACTTTAGGAGTTCTCTGCCACCATCTTCATGAAGACATGATCATTTGGGAAGAAACGTCAAAATTCATTTTTCAAAGAGTACACAACAATAAAAGGAAAATGATCTTTAAATGACAGAAAAGAAAGCTAATGACTTGTTACAAACATCTTGTTAACCACAAGTGTACTGTGGCTATAATTAAATATTTAGAAGAGTATATAAATAATTAACTATTTTAGGAGCATAAACAAGCTATTGGTTATGTTTTTTGAGGATATCGAGTAAAAACACTATAAGAAAATAGGACTTTAACCATTGATTTTAGCCATGGACAATAAACGATGGCTAATTAATATGTTTATCCACACAATAGTTACTAGAATAGCCATGGATACAAAAATTTTAAACAAAAAACAAAATATTATATAGTCACAATCACATGTCATGGCTAATTATGAAATATTTATAGCTAAAATTTTTATTTCAATGAAAATTATTTTTACTTAAATATTATAAAGTAACCATGAGAGTAGCCACAAATTAAACTTTGTCGCTATGATAATTTTAGATTTATTTTATATTAACCATCGATTTTACCACTAACTTTGAATGTGGCTAAGACTAAAGCCTTAACATTTTTGGGTGCCAAGTCTTTCGTCTTTTATTTCCTCTTTCCCTCTATCCAAAATCTCTTCCCTTCTCACAAAACCATCTTTCCTTTCTCCCTCTACTAACAAAATCTCTTCCATGGATAAAATGCAATGAAGACGAAGATGTAGAGTATTCCTCTTGAGCAGAATCCACCACCCATGCCTCTCATCAACTCCCATCTCTCTCTCTCTCTCTCTCTAGGCCTCTCGATCTCGATTTATGAGGTATTTCTGAGCAAATCCCACACATTTCTCCCTCTCTCTCTCTCTCGTTTGCTCTCAGTTAGAAACTCTACAATAAGTAATGATGACGAATCTAAAAGACAATCTCGCTCTTTTGCAGTAGCTAGCTAGTGGAAAACACCTGAGGTGACAGTGGTGACAGTGGGTGACCATCAACGATGACGGTGAGTGGCAATCATCCTTTGTTCCTCTTCTAATCTTGTCTCTTCTCCCGTTGTCTCCTCCAATCATCTTTCCTATAATCTCCAGTTCTCTTGATGTGGTATTTTTCATCTTGGCTCTTCGATTTTGTGGTTTGGTTTATTGATTTTTTTCATCTTAGTTGTATGTCATGATTGTAACCAAGCATTCATTTGTCAAACTCCTATTTATGGTCCAAATTACACTAGATAAAAAAAATTATGATAATATATTCTTTTTGTTTACTATAACTTTCTATTTGTTTTAATGACACATTCAAATATTTGACCAGGACTAGTTTTAACCCACATGACCTCACAATCTCTACTAGAAGTTAGTTGTTTTTATTCTCTCACTAATTCTATCTCCATCGGCTATGCAATAATTCTATAATAAGAACAAAGGCAAACTTATTGAATACAGAGATTTTGATGGGAATGTTCGTGAACTTGACCACTACCATCACTTGAATGTTGTCTGGACCACTTTTATCTAAACTAATTTTCTTCAACTTGAGAGGAATTGAATTATACAAACCATGCAATTCCCTCATATTCAGCTTGAGAGGAATTATGTCTAAACTAATTTTCTTCAACTTGACAGGACATGAATATTGAAGATGAAGTGGTGGTGCTAGCAAGAATGGTGGAGATGGTCATGATGATATAGTGATTGTTGCAACGATATCCATGATGAAGGTGCTGACATGGTGGTGGCAAATGGCAATGATAGTGACGTGGTTATTGTGACTACGAACAATGGTGATGAAGGAAGTGAGGTAGTGGCGACGGCTAGTGTTTGGTTGAAGTTGGTGATGTAGTGTTGGTGGTGGAGATGTGGTGAATTGGTGGTGGTGGTAGTTAATGGTGAAGGTGGTCATGCAATGACGGTGAAGTAGTGATGGTGTAGTAGTAAAGCAATAGTGTTGTGAACGACAACAGTTGCAGTGATGATAATAATGATGATGATGGTTATGGAATTAATGAAGAGTAAGTTTGTCATTTTAATGTTATGATTGAGTTTAATCATGATTTCTTAACTTATATGTACTAAATCAAAAAGTGGGTCATGCTAGAGATACTAAACTAAAGAATTTAGACTTAGGGAGGGAATTGGGAGAAATATAACAAGTATAAGGATATTAAGAGCATTTTTAGATTTATTACGAATTAGGGAAAAAAAAATTTTAAAAAAAAGAGTTATTTGCATGTCTACCATCCAAAAATACATGTATTGCATGTATACCCTCCATATTTTACTAATACTTTGTAAGCCTTTTAATATTGTTCTGTCAATGCACCCGTGCCACTACTGTCACATGCATTAGAGTCTGTTTCTTCTACAATTACGAATTTAACAATGGTTAGTAAGAACAGAGAAATGATTAACCATACCCTTAGGTATATAAGACCCCAAATCTCTCTCGTCTCTTCTCCAATGACGAGCCCTAAAACCTCAATCCCCTCCTCCCTTCCATCAAAATTTCTATTTCCTCTGTCAAAATCCCTAGAATTGTTTAGAAATCTAGTTGCTTCCCCATGGTTGTTTCATCTCTATCTTGAATCATTGTCATCTCTACCAAGGATCCAATTGCAAGCAACAATAGTAATCGTGGCAGGAGAAGGGAGAGGGAGCAACCCAGGGGGAAGGGAGTAGGCCCGTGCAAGCCACATGGAAGAAGAGCCTAGGTTTTATTTGGGGAGAAGGACGACCTCTAGAAGAAGAGAAAGAAGGCGAATATTGAAGAGTGTAAACGAAGGTTTTTAAAACATGACAAGAGTAGTCGACAACTTAACTCAAAGAGCAAGGGTGCACTGACTGAACAATATTAAAGGGTAATATGAAGTGTTAGAAAAATATTGAAGGTAAGGCGTTTCGAAGGTACTTGAAAAAGATACATGAAGCATGGGTTTCTGCAAAGGGCCTATTTGTTTGCAATTTATTTGTCCAATTTTTTTCAAAAGGTATGACATTACATGAAGATAGTATTTCTTTATTGACTTTTCAAGAAAGAGGAAAAAAAACTCGTGTGTGTAACCTCAAATGCAAACAAACAGGCCCAAAGATTCCAAGTATCGTCTCAGTTTTGTCATTCAATGTCAGAACATTTTCCATATTTTATATTGAAATTAATAGTACATTAACATGATCTATACACTTGGACAGATCCACACAACTCAAAGATTCAAATTTTGACCTCAATTTTGTCCATTCGATGTCATCACATTTTCCATATTTTACACTAAAATTAATAGGGGAAAATACAACTATACCACCCACAATCTCACATATTACATGGATATCATCTAAATTCAAAAAATATCATTTATGCCATTTTTTTTTAATGCATGTCCCAGGATTCGAACCCGAGACCTTGTGACGAGTTTAGAGTTCTCCCAGCCACTGTGACAATGAGACATTATCTATATCATTTATGCCATTGATCCCACTTTTAAATACACATACCATTAGTAAGATGCTTGGTTAGAAATTCACAAACACGAGTTAAAATCTAACACAAGGATCTAAAATGATTAACCTACCTTTTCAAAAAAAAAAAAACACAAGTCTACCCCTCCCATCCCCATTAACTCCTCTCAAGCTCCTTTGTTTTCCCCCCTCTCTAACCCTAGCTTTTGAGATCTAGAACATCTACCTCCGCAGCATTGAACACCATGTCAAAGCTTGTTACAACTTCATCCTCTAGGTACTCGCTACATATGGCACATCTACCCTCAATGTTGACAAGGATAAGATTGACTCCCTCCATGTTGTCAATACCTACGTAGCAACCACCCTTGACACTTATGAGGACGAGGATGACCCCCTCCATTCCACTATTACCCACACCACATCTACCCTCGACGTCATCGAGGATGAGATCAACTCCTTCCATACCACTACCACCCAAATAGCATCCATCCCTTGCACATGCCCCCCCAATGGTGGCACATGTAAAGTCCTCGATCTCACGTCGAGATCAACTACATTGATACCAAAGTTCGTGAATGAGTTAGGACATAAGGGTAGAAGACTCATTTGTATTTGAAAACTAATGGTAGTAAAACACATTGTGTTAATTTTAACTCAAATACTAATGTATCTAAACTTGATAGCATATATGTATTTAAATGAGGACCAATAGTATAGACGATGTTTTCTGAAATTAACTGATATTCGTGTAATATGTGAGAATGTGAGTAGTATAACCGTATTTACCCCTAAACTAATAACATATTAACATGATTTGTACACTTGGATATGCCCACACAAATAAACAACTTCCTCACATGTATCAAAGAGCATAGCGTGAGCTAACACAAAGGTAAGAGTGTAATGATGATACTGTTGTAATTAGAATATCAATTCAAGTAGTTGAGTTGGTCAATATATTGTGATTACATAATTCCCATTAAAGTTCAAATCTTGATGTCAATATCTAACCAATTAAAAAAAGACACATTATAAATTAAAAATTTTGTTTGCAATAAAACAAGTATTTACAAAGATAAATATACAATCTTACAAAGATATCACTGAAAGAAAAATAAATTTACACAATGAAAAGGTGAACCAGGTTAGAAGAATAGATCTAACCACCAAAAAGGTGAACCATGGCAGAGACAAATATCTGCAAGGTACCATCAACCGTAACAAGTGAAGTTAAGAGACGATGGATCAGCTACACAATCGTTTTTACACAGACACTATTGAAAATGAGGATAAATCAAAGATCCACATATATCAAGTCTCTTTCACATACCAGTGCAGCAATATCTACCAGAGTACAAAACAAAGAACATATGGATAGACAGTGAACTCGCACAAAGAAAAAGGACACCGAACATTCAGAGAGTAGACCGGGATGCAACCGACCAGGACACTAAAACAACCCTGCTGGTGGCACTAAATATAAATACAAAGATATCTACGCCCAATCAACCTCGGTCACACTATTGCACCATTGCCAATTTGCAATTTGCCACCGCCATGGAAAAATCTTCAGCTCACCATCAACCTCTTCACATAGCTGTGTCCCCATGGCTTGCCTTGGCCACATAATCCCATTCCTGGAGCTCTAAAGGCCATGGCAAGAAAAGACCACAAGGTATCCTTCCTCTCCACCCCAAGAAACATCGAGAGAATGTCAAACATCACTGCAAATCTAGCTCCGCTCATAGATCTGGTCAAGCTCCATCGACAGCAGAAGCAGCCAAGTCCATCACAGACCACCCACCTGACCAAGTACAGTACCTCAAGAAAGCATTTGACGGTTTGGAAAACCAAGTGGCTGATTTCCTTAAAAACATCTTGCTTAAACCAGACTGGATTGTCCACGACTTCACACACCAATGGATCCCTCCTATCACCGTCAAATCTAACACAGCTCAATGTTTTGACCCACATCTCCATTTGTGGCTTCTTGACCCAATCTGGGTGGAACTCTGTGATTGATCTCTTTACCCGTGTTTGGAGACCGAGGGCTAAATTCACGTGTGTTTGCAGAAAAGAAGATTGTGTTGGAGGTGGAGAGGAATGAGGAGGATGGGTACTTCACCAAGGAGGAGAGGATTTCAGGGTTATGGCAAAGGAAGATGATGACTGAGACCTTCAGTGACAAAGACCTACATGATGACTGAGATCTTCAGTGACAAAGACCTCCATGATCGGCACGTAGGTCGTTTTATTCAAGTTCTCAGGGACTACAAACATTAAGATTAAATGGATCACCCTCAAATCTACTCAAAATAACACATGGTGATAATTTTAAATTGGGAGATTATTCAATGGTCAAAGAAATCTACATATTTTTAGACTAATCATAGATCTGCTTACCTCCAAGTGAGGCTCTTTGTGTACCTGAAGTTTTGCTATTCCATTTTCTATCCACACGTATTAACATGGGAAATCCCAAATTATCTGTGCTTCTAGTGAAATTATCTGGTGCATTGGGCATTTGGGATTACAATGCTATTGTGCATGCACCAATAATAATTAATGATATACATATAAATTTGATGTAATTTCTCGTGGTAGAGGCTAACATGGTGATGCAACAGCAAGATTTAATTACAAATAGGAAAACATTTTGATGCAATGAAATCACTCCTAACCTGGCTGTGCATCTACAAGTAGTCAAAATTCTCTAGTTTCTTCTTACATCTAAATTTTAGTTGTATAGCTAGCATCATCGTATTTTCTAATTTATAGTTTTACAACCCTATGACTAAACTAATTTTTATAATTAAATGTTAAGCCTAGCAACTGGCCGCATTTTTAACAAAAACTGACTACCTAGTTCCTCAAGTATGGATGTGATAATACAATGGATATTATTTTCTGAGATTTCATGTATAGAGGTCCAAAAGATGAGAAGGGACTGAAGGGACCAAAGATAGAGGGAAACAAAAGAGAAGGTTTAAACCTGCTAGAGGATGTGAAATGAATTAATATCAAACATAATGCTTGTAATGGGATATTGACAGTTTGATATATCTGAGCTTCCCAAGTGCATGTTCAGTAGTATTACATGCCAACTTCTCATAAGAGGCATACTTAACTTGCAAGTCATGTTTTAAGAAATAAATGCAACTTCTCATACTGTAATCAAGATACCAATAGAATAGCATGTCATCTTTTTGCAAAAACATATACAGCGAAGGAGATGCAACCTCCCTAACAAGTCTAAGCTGCAGAAGAATCGTACTTATCCAGCATGTACACTAGAAAAGACCGAGGAATTCACATACCTAATTATTTTGATGGTGAAGTTAATTTACGCTCATCTGACTCATGCTTCAGCGTTGAATCCCCGCCCATTAATTCCTGAAAGCCCTCGACCTTCATTGGTTGACTCCTCACATTAAACGAACCCCTACATTAAAAATAAGTTTGTCTAAAAGAAATCAAAATGACACATAATTATCTCTGTAATGCTTTCATGAATCTTACTGTGCTTGAAGTTGGGGAACTTGGACAGAGTTAAACTGCTTGAATTGGTGCCCTGATTGAGCTTGATGATTAGCATTCACCATAGCCATCGGTTGCTGTCTAAATTGCAGTTGTTGTCTATTCATGTTACTGAAAGAACCATCAATTGGTGGCTCTGTCATGTTTTCGAGTTTGACTTCAACCATGGGTCTATCATTTTCAATCATACTAGAGGAACGAGGTGCTGAAATTTGGCGTCTCCGCAACGGCTGCTGCATCATCTGCTGTTGCTGTTGCTGTGGCATCATCTGTTGCTGAAAAACCAAGTTCTGAGAATGAAATGAATTCAGTTGTGTTTGCATCATTCTTTGAACCTATAGAATGGGGACATATTTAAGTTACGTACATAAACACGACTCACAATTGCAAGACAAGAGGCATATAACTAAGATTAGAAAAGGTATCATATCTTTTTTGTATTATCATTTGTAGAATTGGACTTTTCCGATTTCCCCATCCTCCAGGACCCTCCCCGATAACATAAATTTGTCAAGAGGAACAAAAAGAGGTTTTATATACCATGCAACAAGATACTTATTGCCAACCAATGTTGATGTCCCCTGATATAAATGCAGCTTGCTACAGCCCCACCAAAGAGTCACGTTCAAATGACTAGCCAAGTGAATGACGACAGACTACAACAAGCTTTTATTTTGTAATAAAGTGTAAGAGGAACGAATCATAAAAGCTTATGATACAAAGGTATATGAAGTTTGCAACTTCATGGATAAGATGAATTGATAACAAAATACTGGCATTTTATGTCATTGTGATAAAGACTTATCTCATCAATGTGAAGTCAAATCACAAGATTGTTTTAGAATCCAAGAATTTGACAAAATTTTACAACTTAGTGCCACCAGGACATCATAATTATCACATACCCTAAGAGAAGTAAATGAAAAAAATATAAGTATATACTGATTCTGATTTTCCACCTGATGTTGCGGAGTTTGTAAAATATGGCCCTGATGTTGTTGCATAGAGCGCATTTGTTGTTGATTCTGATGAGCGACAACTCGGTTGCTATCCTTCACATAATCTGATAACGACCCATGATTACTGTTGAAAATAGATAAGTGAAAAGTTTTAGAATAAACATACCGTTTTCAAAACAAAAAAAAAATAGAATATACACTTACAGACTCAGTTACTTAGCTTCATAGAATCATTCATATAGAGATCATTAAACTAAAAAGTTTGAAAAGACAAGTGAAAAGTTTTTTTTAAGTGATAGGATACTACATTTATTTATGATAACTCCTGTTGTACATGGATTTGAAGACAACAAGTCTTTAACTCAAGAAGAAAAAAATACACATGAGACTTCCTTAGAACTGCAAGGCAATTACATGCATAGAATTAAGCATTGATTTCAATCCAATAAAAATAGAAAACGTGTCAAACATGAGTAGAAATATCGGTGAAAATGCGGTAAATTTATGAAAATCTATAGAAATGATCAAAAAACTTTGAATTTTAATTTAAAAATCTAAGATAACCTAAAGTAAGCAATAATCTACATCTTAGATTACTTAAATCAACTTCTTCAATATGTATCACATTAAAATACACTAGATGAATTTAATACAAATATCCTGAATCATAAATAATACATAAAAATGATTAATAAATGTTTAAAAACAAAAATGCTCATAAAAATTACCTCATATATGCTTAACATAAATATTTTACTGGTTTTTTATTTAATTACGAATTTTACATTTTTTTTAATGATTTTATAAATTTATTAGGTTAGATATATGTAATATCAAATTATTAACATCAAAACACAAAAAAAAATGAAAAAACCTAAGACTTGTGTGTTATTAAGTTAGATTTATGTAATATAAGTTATTAACATCAAAACACACAGAAAACATGAAAAAACCTAAGACCTATGTATTATTAAGTTAAATCTATATCATATTAAGTTATTAACGTCAAAACACAAAACAAAACATGAAAAAACCTAAGATCTATGTATTATTAAATTAGATCTAATTATTATTATGATAGATCTAAAATTTTATCATAGATCTACATGAAAAGTTCAAGACATAAAATAAAAAATGAAAAAAACAAAGATTCTATATAAAAATCAAGTATTATACCTTAGGAAAAGATCAAATTTAAGAACAACAAGCTAATAGGTTGCAGAGGAGTAGAGAAGATGCATAGAAAGTCGGGAACTCATGAAGGAGAAGAAGCAAATGAAAATGACAGAACTCTTATGCATGTTTGTAATTTTAATAGGCGTATCGATCGACACTATTCAAACTCAATGTAAAAAATACACAGTGTCGACCAACACTTCAACACAAGTCGAAGTTTAGCTCCAACATATGGTATTTCCTCATTTACACTAGTAAATCATGTCAACCAACTCAAGATCTGACACGTCGGTGAAATGTCACCAACACATGTCGGTGAAATATCGCCGACACATGTCGATGTTTAATTCTATGATTACATGTCAAGCATATCATCCAGCAGACTGCATGAGGAATGAGTCTCAACAAACCAGATCTAATGTTGTCAGAGTATCTTGTAGCTAAAAGATCGAAAGAACCCCACATAATATGCACATCCGCAAAATCCAACCTCAAATGCATCTTATCTCCCAAGTGCACCCAAAATCTCCTCACCAAAGAACACTAAGTAAAGAGGTGATCTTGGTCTTCCAAGTTTGAGTTGCAAAGAACACACTGATCATCACCACTTGTTGCCCATCTGGCCTCCATGCCTTAGTACGAACTCTCTTCCACACCAACAGCCAGAGAAGAAAGTGTACCTTCACTGGGGATTTAGCTCCCCATATGCACTTCCTGTGTTTGTACATCAGTACCTCAGAAGGTTCCCTAGTCCCCAGCAATACACACTTCGTACAGTGAAGATCCCATCAGAACTTTACTTCCACGGCAAGAGCACAGGCAAAAAGTTTTATTTGAATAAGAAGAAACTATAATCTCATCCTGTCTTATAAAGTATAAGAGATCACATCCATCAATATGACTATAAAAGTCCTCTGATGTCAGTCCTACTTTCTCCTTCCACCCCTTGTCTCAGACCCATGGTACCAAATGTAGACAACTGTTGGCGAAATTTCACCAACACGTGTCGGTTTGACTTGCCAACAAGACACTAGTATGACATCAATATGATGATTTTGTGAAAAAAAAAAAAAATTATTACGCTTCCACCCAGACAACACCAACATGCCGATATTTCGTCAACACATGTCGATTTTTCAATTTACCGAAATCCAACATTTAAAACTATGCTTAGAGCCTTGGTTTGAAGCCAAGATGAGACAATTATGATATACAAAATCCTTTACAGGGAATCTGAAGTAGCTTGAAGTTTTGAACTTGGCAACCGGCCCATTCAATGTGGAGGTAAGACTGCTTAATGTAGGTTTGCTTACACCTCCCAATTATGCAAATAACAAATAAAGTACAAAAAAGTAATACCATCTGTTAGACTTATTGAAGTGTTACATGGGTTAGTCTATAATAGAGTAATTGGATACCTATTTATATCCAACCCTATATATATATATATATAACACCTATTGATCAATAATACATCTATCCATTATTTTCTCACTTTACATGGTACCAGGGTATAAGAGGAAACCCTAGCATTTCTCAGCCATCAGCCACCTCCGACAGCTTTTCTAGAGCCGTCAGGATCTTCCTGCCACCTTTCCGACACTGACCAGACCTTTCGGTCTCTCTCCCACCACCGCTAGGGTCCACAGACCCTTTCACAGCCACTGACAAGGCCTCCAACCCCTTTTACCGGCACTGCCAGGGCCTCCAACTCCTTCCGTCGACATCGCCAGGGCCAGCAGGTCCCTCAGCCACCAACGACTCCTCCAAGAGATTTCGGCGACTTCAGACAGGCCACAGGACCTATCCAACGGTCCATTTAAGGGCGTTCTCCTCCTCTACAACCATATTCCGCAAGCTATCCATCCTCCTACCACCGACAACCTAGTTGGTCGCTATTACTGCTTAGCAATCCATGAAAAAGACTGTGTAAACTCTATACTACTACTACTACTGAGGGTGGTTTCTTGTTATCTACTTGTTCTACTATCTCCCAAGGTCTCCTAAATCGCTTCACAACCTACCGATTCAGATTGTGTCTCTTGAGAATCGTTATGGCTTTCAAGGAATCGCTCATCAAGAACCTAAATGGGAACTTAGAGAAACTCAATAACAAAAATTACTTACTGTAAGCATAGAGTTTTGAGACATTTTTTGATGCACACCACAAGATTAGACACCTAGCACAGCCGTCTCATGATGCAAAAGACAATACCTATAAGGATTGGTATGCTGATGACACAGCTATTGTCTCTTAGATAGTAAATATGAAACCGAGTGTTGCTCAGGATGTGATGATTTTACGATCTACCAAGAAAATCTGAAACACTTTGAAACAGATGTACAACTATGGCAAGAACATCTCACATTTTTTGAGATATATGAGCAGATCTTCACGTTAAGAATGAAAGATAGTTCAGTCTAAGATCATTTTGCTACTCTTCGAGCTTTTTTGGATGAACTTGATATATATCAACCATTAACATCCGATGTTACTACTATGCGTAGATATCGTAAGGAGCTAGTTGTTGCAACCTACCTTTCCAGTTTGAACCTGGAACTTTCATCTTAGGTTCAAGATCAGATTCTTGGTGTAGATTCCATTCCTAGCCTTAAAACCACCTTCTCTCGAGTTCTACGCATCACCACCAGTACTCCTACTTCCTATTCAAATCACTCTACCATAGCTACTACTTGTGGTCATAGTCACAGTTCAGGTCGAGAAGGAAGTCAATGTGGACGTACAGATAACCAAAGTTGTCTTCCATATGGGCACTGTGGTCGCACTAACCGCAGATTAGATCACTCTTAGGAGAAGTGTGAGAAATCAGATTATGCACAGGTCTCTACTGAGACACAGAGTATTTCACCTGTAGATACTCTTACTACTAATACTTCATCAGTGACACTTTCTCACAATGAGTATGCTTAGTACCTTCAGTTCCGAAAGCATCAATCTTCTACTACTATTGCATCGTATGCTACTGTCTCTACGTCAGGTACCTCTGCTTTTTTAGCTTCTAGAAACAATTTTTAGATTATAGACTCAGAAACATCATCCCATATGATAAGTAGTATTGACCTTTATTCTTGTATATCCCAATTGTCAAATATTAAATCGATTTCTATTGCTAATAGCAAGACTTATTGTATTTCTGGATAAGACACTATTTGTACTATATCGTAGTTAACATTAGACAAAGTCCTCTATGTTCCTGAATTTCTAGTTTATTTTTTTCATTAATGCTATTACCAAACAATTACTTTGTTATGTAACCTTCTTTCCATTTCACTGTATCTTTCAGGACTTGTAAACGAAGACGAATATTAATTTAGAGCATAAATGAGGCCAAAGTGGCTACCTACTGGTTAAAGATGAATTACCTCAACGACTTGCATCATTGGCTTTCATAGTAGAACTATCATTCATCTGACATCTCACTTAAGTTATCCATCTTATCGTAAATTGCAACGACCACTTCCCTGAATATCTATTTCTTCTTTTGATTGTGAATCGTGTAAGTTGAGTAGGTACCATCGTGCTACCTTTTGTAGTCTTCATCTTGTTTGCAGTCAAAGTCCTCTTGAATTAATTCATTGTGATGCATGAGATTCTGTCAGAACACCTTCTGTGTTTGTTTATAGATATTATATTGTGTTTCTTGATGATTTTTCTCGTGTTTCATAGATCTATTTATTAAAAGATAGAGTCAATGTTCTTGATACGGTCAGAAAAAATTTGCTGAAGTAATGAATCAATATTCTATTGTTCTTAAAGTTCTTCGCACTAATAATGTCTTGAAGTTTATTTAAATGAATATTCAAAATTATTATGAATCTTTAGGTATTATACATCAAACTTCTTGCCTACAAACATCTCAACAAAATGATGTGACTAAGTGTAGACATCGACATCGACATATCCTTATGTAACTCATTCCATTATGTTTGAGATGTATGTTTCCAAGTATTTGTGATCCTCACTGTCTCCTATCTCTTTAACCGTCTGCCGTCAACCCCACTTGGGGGAGAGATTCCTCTACAACGACTACGTCTTGATATGGAGATTTTTTTCTCTTACTCCACGAGTGTTTGATTCTATTACATTTGTTTAGGATTTGATTCCGAGTATGGATAAATTAGTATCACGGTCTATTCGATGTATATTTGTTGGATACTCTCGTACTCAACAAGGATATAAGTGTTTTATTCCTTCTACTAAGAAATACATTGTGTCTACAGATGTTACATTCTTTGAGACTCAACACTTCTTTGATAATGTTAACACTTCATCTAAGAGTATCCCTTTATCCTCTCTTGTGGAGTCTTGTGACACAGATGCCACTAACACTACTACTATGAAAAAAGAAATATCTCGTCCGTTGCAGGTATATCATCGATGTCTACACCCTCCTCTAGCCATTACTTCTTTCACGTTTACAGATCTACCACCCACAGACCTTAATATGCCAATTACCATTCAAAAAGACACACGTGTCACCACTACTTATCCAATTTCAAATTGTGTTACCTATGATAGACTTCATCCTGCCTTTCATACCTTTACATTGTTCATCTCTTCTTAAGTCAACTTCTAAGTAACTACCAAGAGACTATCTTACAACCGTAGTGGAAGGTAGCTATGGACATAAAATTAAACGTCGATTTTGTGTCGGACTTTGATTCAACAAAAATAAAAAACGTGTCAGAGTAGAAGTGTTGGTGGAAACACGACAGATTTAAGGAAGTCCATGAAAAAAGTTAAAAAACTTTAAATTTTGATTTGAAGCTCTAAGATAAGTTAAATTAAGCAATAATCTACATCTTAGACTACTTAGATCAATCTCCTTAATATCTATCACACTAAAATTCAATAGATAAACCTAATAGAAATATCTTGAAATATAAATAATACACAAAAATACTTAATAAATGTTTAAAAATAAAAGTACTCAAAAAAAATTACCTTATATATGCTTCATACTATGAAGAATGTCTTGGTTGATCAAAATATTCCTCTTGTACATCAACCATGTTATATTCTTGATGAATTTGTTATCAAATTTGAGACTCTCTCCACAATATATAGTTGTTCCAAGATATATGACTATAATATGTTTATTATTCATTGATGTAGTAGTGGTGGTATTGTGACATTAGCAGTTGTATTTGTAATTCCATTGGTAGATATTGTGAAATTATATATACTGATTGAAAATTTTCTTGAGATTGTCAAGAGATATAATAACTTCGAAGACGTTCAAGTGGTTACCCTTCATATTGTGTTAGAGGAGGTGGATAACGAAAGAACAAGCCCATATCCCATTCAATTTATTCGCTTAGAGCATAAGAAGATTTAATTCTTGTATAATTGCTTTCGGTGTTATAATCTGTATGTCCAATAGAGCCATCTCTATAAGAACTATAATCATAAGAATCTTTACGATCATGAATACTCAAAAAGTCAAGTAAGTCTAACAAAATACTTGTATGACTACTCCAAGAGTCTTCATTTAGTTATTGATCACAACAACTCCTTCGTTGATAATGAATTTCTGACCGGATTCCATAATCCTCATCTTGTGTAGCATGTGTGAAGACATCCTCTCCTGTAAATTGGCTAAATGACCTCTGTCTTTATCTGTCCTTGTGACTCTTCTATTGCAGTGGGGCTATATCTCTAATGCTACCATCATTGACATCTGTTGATTGTAACTCATCATCATCATCTGTGCCATTGTCATTCCTTAAGCCTAGAGTATGTCCACAAGAGCATCTTGATGAGCTCATATAATTCGCTACATCGATGCCTACTTCACTAGCAATTCTAAAACATGATCTACTTTATTTTTCATCTAGAACTAATTTTTCATTTTCTTGCAACTACTGAAATATAATATCATCTTTTTTGTCCTCGTTATAAATATATGCAAGATCTATTAAGTCCATATAATCTTTTTCTTCTCCCTCTTTAATATATTTTATTTTCAACCGCATATTATAATACATAAATACCAAGTCATTCAACCTTGCAGTATCCAATCTATTTCTTCTCTTTATATAAATAAGGTTAAATATGCTTCAATTTTATTCACAATCAAATGCTGCTGTTATCTGAGATAAAATCTTTACAACAATATTCCTTATATTTGAAGCATATGTTTCATTTAACATCCACCATTTACTTGAAATATTTAGTTATTAACTATATTATAGAGTAATATTATGAAATAAAAGAAATGATGTTAAAAATATTGCTTGAAGTAATTGTGTCACGAGAACGTATAGTATAAGACTTTCTAAATGACATAAATTCATTTCGAAAGTACTTTATTTCATTAAGAGTTTATACTTAGACATTGACATTAAGTTCTAATTTTTTAAATGCTAATAAATCAATACAATTACAAAATTAATTATGTTAGAACTATGGATTCAAATAATATGCTACATTGACACAAAAAAACTCATTTAGCAAATAATTGTGTAATAAATAAAACATAATGATGAAAAACATGAATGCATATGTCAAAATACTTATTAACTTCATGTAAAGAATGAAGAAGCATGTTAAACCATCTGTCTATAATTTTGAGATATATCTTAGATAATTTGTACGTTGCATCAACCACAGTATCTTTCACCAATATTATAGTCCCATATAAGAAATCCATGGTAGACTTCTTATCATCATCCACCAATTGGTTTCATAATATTTATAATCTTTCGACAATCCTCTTAAAAATGTACATTATTTATAATTGAATTTACTCTCCTCCTAATTGGACTTTCACTATCATGATATTTATACCACTGTAATCAATTAAACATATACTTCAATCCAATTCTTTGATCAATCGTACTTTAAAGAGCAAAATAATTTACTGCAAATCAGATAACTCGTGAACGAACCAAATCACCACCGTAATACTCAAATGACCTCATTAAAGTTAGTAAAAATGAGTAGTTGTAAATGAAATTTGTTACAACCATTACATCTATTACTGTCTTCTCTACCAACTTCGTCTTCTCGAAGTCCTTAAGTATTTGATCAATACAGTGAGCTCCACATGATGTCCAATATATGTCATACTTTCTCATAATTCTAGAGTCAATTTTTTTTAAAATTACTTCCATTATCAATTATAATCTGTATCATGTTTGCTACTCCCACTTGTTTAATTATTTCTTCCATTTATTTGTATATGTACTTGTAATCTTTGATAACATTAGAAGCATCAATGGACTTTAAGAAAATTATACGAACGTTATAGTAAACTATGAAGTCGATGACCAGTTTCCTTGTGGTACTTGTTTAACATTCACACGTGACAGTCGTTCCATAAGTCAGTCATTGTTGTTTTAAGTCCTTAATGTAGGTTTCTAATTCTTCATTCTCTACTTTAAGGTACTTGTTCATGATCTCATGTTTAATTGGTGCCTTTACTTTCATACCATCTTTTACTGCAACATCAAGCATATATTGCATATAAGGTCCTTTTGCTATTTTTACAAGGATAACATTAAAAAACATATATTTTCGTACAACTTGATCAAATTTTTCCCTAATATTTTCAAACATGCCTTTAATCAACTTATGTTTTGAAACTTCTTTTCTAACTGTAGCTATATCTGGATTATCGCATCTTTAACTATAGATTCTGAATATTCCAACAATACATTTACCTTTATCCTTTTGTATAATGTCACTGTCACTTTCCTTGTAAATTCGAGTACTACCTGTCCAACGGAATTTTTCAATTTACTCTCTATGCCATTCTTCATTTCTAAACTCCATTACTGCTCTTCTATACATTTCTCTGTTTTCTTATGTGTCACAGTCTATAGAATAAACCATATTATTGTCTGAATCGGATATGAGAATAACACCAAAAGTATCTTCATTGAAGAGAATCTTGTTGAACCTTTCTTCTCCTCTTCTTGTCACTTTTTTTTGCTTTAGTGTTCTTTAATAACTCTCATTTGAGAAAAAACCACAAATGGACACGATTTACACTTAACTACATTACTGTATCCACCAACAAAGTGTTGTTTTAATCTTATTATTCCTCCACTCTTCATTTGCTTGTCACAATGTTTACATTGTGTTTTTTATCTGTCATTATCAATAAGATATCTATATAACCAACCTAGATCATTTGATTTAATTGTCCTAACATCACTACGATCTTTACTACTTTCAGATTCCGAGGAATTTGACATTATGGCTGCAGACAAATAATAGTTGTCATTAATTTAATGAAATAATACATTCAAATATTTTCTGATTTTCTACATATTTTAGTGGTTTTTACAATCATTCTTAATTTTTTCTCATTTTTTCCTATTTTTTAATTGATTATGAAATATTCTGATTTTTTAAAAAATATAAAGAATTACTAATTTATATAATTATATATCAAGTTATTAACATCAATATTCAAAATAATAAAATAAATTTGAAAAACCTTAGATATATGTAATATTATATTAGATCTAACTAAGTTCAAGGTTTACACTTTATACTTTATACCTAAGATTACATGTAAACTTTAAAAAAACAAGGTTTAAATGAAAGTTGTTTTAAACAATACAATCTTATGATTGTGGCATGATATGAACGTAATACAACAACACTAAAGTGTTAATATTAAGCATGGGATAAGTATTAATTAAAGATAATAAAATTAAATCAACAAATGAAATTGCAAAAGTCTTTCAAATTGCAAATCACCCAAAGAAACATGAAATTGCATGAAAAACCTAAGATCTAACAAAAAGAAATACATCGAGTATAATTATTCCTGATTTTTACAGTCATTTCTGATTTTATTTTTTTCCAATTTTTCCTAATTTTTAATTAATTATGAAATATTTTTATTTTTTAAAAAATTATAAAAAATTACTGATTTTATAGAATTATTAGGTTAGATCTATCATCTATCTAATGAATTGAAATATTATTAGGATAAATCTTGATTTTTTAATTAATTACTAAATAAACATAAAAATTGCTTAAATCTATCTAAAAGCCTTAAATCTATGCAAAAACATGATTATTAGGTTAGATCTATATATTATATAAATAATTTATATAATTATATATCAAGTTATTAACATCAAGATTCAAAATCATAAAATAAACTTGAGAAAATCTTAAATCTATGTAATATTATATTAGATCTAACTAAGATCTCGATTTATATTTTATACCTAAGATCTACATATGAACTTAAAAAATACTATACATCTTTAAATCCCATAATGAAATGCATGAGAAATCCATCAAACATCTTTATGTTTGTAAAAAAACAAAAGAACTTAAAAAAGAAACCTATAGATGGTTCAAAACTTGGATGACAAAGGCTTTTAAAAAAAATAAAAAAGAAAGATGATTCAAGACTTGGACGGCAAAGACTTTAAAAAAATAAAAGAAAGGATTAACTAAATGATAATGACTTTTACAAAGAAAAAAAAAAGGAGGAGACATAAGCCACACTTGGATGGCACAAGCTTTAAAAGGGAAAAGAAAAGGAAGAATGAACGACTTATACTAAAAAAAGAGGAGGAGAAAGGATGGTTCGGGACATAAGCCACACTCCATAGACTTTAAAAGAAAAAAAAAAGAAGAAGAATGGACAACAGACGGACGAACTCAGTTAGGCACAGATGACTTGGAGGCTAGAGTAGAGCAAGAATGACGGGTCGACGGGACAGACAACAAGCAAGGAGGACAGGTCAACGGGACAGACGACAAGGCTAGACAACAACAACATATCGACGGAAAGGGCGGGCGAATATGGCTAGGCGTAAGACGACAAAACATAAGAGAAGCTTGAGGAGAAGGCGCTGGACAACAAGATGACTAGTTGAACGTAAGACGGGACGACTGCTGGAGAAGCTTGAAGAGAAGAGGAAAGGAAAAGAAAGAAGGCGCAGGTGATCAACAAAGGAAACCAATGACTTTAAAGTTGTATCGTCAGGCTGTAGGAAAGGTATGTCGGCTGATACATTAAATTTAATGTAAAAAAATACCTAACATCCACAAACACCCACCGTCATCATCGACACCTATCGAAATATCTATTGAAATCAAGTATGTTGCAACATATCCTTAAATTTCATTTCTTTGATTTCAAGCACCGATACATGTCGACAATATTTCACTGACACGAGTCGAAATTTGATACCATGGTTATGGATGAGGAAATACAGACACTAGTGTCTCATGGTTCATGGGATTTGATTTCTAGATTAGCAAGAACTAATGTAGTAATTTGCAGATGAGTGTTTACTGTCAAGTACAAGCATGATGGCATAGTGAGCAAGTACAAGACACGTCTGATAGCATGTAGGCTCACACAAGAGTATGTGTTGATTATATTAAGACCTTTTCTCCAGTAACACGATTGAACTCCATAAGAGTTATCCTCTCTACAGTAATAAATCAGTTCTAAGAACTTAATCGGTTAGATATGAAGAATACTTTCCTGTATGGCGATCTTACACAGTAAGTATATATACAGTAACTTCCTAGGTATGTTGCTCAGGAGAAGCATCAGGAAGTAATTTATGACCTCAAGTAGAGTCTCCCTACCTGGTTTAAGAAGTTCAATAGTTTTGTTCTTATTAGTGGTTGTAGAAATGACTTGAATATATGTTCCGAAAGAAAATAATAATAATAACTCAGGCTGTGGAGGCACTGTTCCCGGACGCGGGTTTTTTCACCCGCTCTACCAGATCGCGGAAGTTTGGTGGACGCAGGGAGCTCTTTCGCGAACGATGGGAGTTCCTCCGTCGCGTCTGCTCTTCCGCTCCCGTCTGCTCCGCGCTTCCACTCGCGTCTGCTCCTCGATCCGCGCGTCTGTTCTCCCGATCGCGTCTGCTCCACGCGTCTCCTCAACGCGTCTGTTCTTCCGCTACGTCTGCTCGCACACCCACGCATCCGCTCCGCGCATCCGTTCATCTACGCACCTGCTCACCCGCCTCCCTCTACTGCTATATAAGGAGGAGGCAAGGTCGGAGCTTTTGGGCGCAGATTGGGACATCTTTCTTCCTCTGGTTTCCTCGTTTGGGATTTTCATCTGGTTCAGTTAATGTCAACATCTGTTCTTTTGTTTCGTTGACTCTGAGAAGTTGTTGCTATTCTGTTGCTGCTACTGGTATAAATTTCATATTGAAATTTCTACGATTTGTACAAGAATTATACTCTTGGTCTGAGCTGTATTATTCTGAAGAATAGTGATACCTATCTGCCTTGCCCATGGACGTAGCCCTTTCTTGGGTGAACCACGTAAATTTACGTGTCTGCTTTATTTCTATTCTTCATTTTTATTTTCTTGTTGAACTAATCCTTAAACTTAACAAGTGGTATCAGAGCCAGGTTGAGATTTTTAGTTAACAGAAAATACCATGTCTTCACATACTGTTAAGGTGGAGAAATTTACCGAGAAGAACAGCTTCAGTTTATGGCAAATCAAAATGCAGGCATTCCTTAAACAACAAGGAATCTGGACTCCGTTGCTGAAGGAAAAACCAGTTTGGGTCAATAATGCGGAGTTGACAGCGCAAGAAGAAAAGACACATTCAACAATATTACTTTGTCTTGCAGATGAGGTAATAATAGAGGTTGCAGATGAGGAAACTGCTGCTGGATTATGGTTAAAGTTAGAAAGTCTATACATGACTAAATCTTTAACTAATAAACTCCTTCTCAAGCAACGTTTATTCTCCCTTAAGATGAAGGAAGGTACGTCTCTCAAAGAGCATCTTGATCATCTTAATACTATTCTTATGGAGTTAAGAAGTATTGAAGTAAAGGTTGATGATGAAGATGCCGCTCTATTATTGTTAGTATCATTACTTCAATCTTTTGAAAATTTTGTCCAATCCTTTATGATTGGAAAAGATTCAATTTCTTTAGCGGAGGTGAGAGTTTGTCTCCACACAAGAGAATTGCAGCATCTAGCTTCAACTTCAGGTGAAGAGATGACGGGCCTTTCTACCACTTTTGACAAAAACTGTGGTAAGTCAAACTCAAGAAGTTTTGACAAGAAAGGAAAGAAGAAAGGTAAATCTCAAGGTAGAGTAAATCCACGAGATATCTGTAATTACTGTAAGGAACCGGGGCATTGGAAGAATAATTGCCCTAAAAAGAAGTCAAAAATGCCTTCTACCTCTACTGCACAGGAAGAGACTGCCTCTGAAGTCGATGTTGGCTTTACTGTTTCTGATTCTTCTCTTTCTTCTTATCAGTGGATTCTTGATTCGGGGACATCACACCATATGACCCCAAATCGAGAATGGTTTTCATCTTATAAATCTGTTAATGGAGGTACTGTTACTGTAGCCAATGATGCACAATGTAAAGTCGTTGGTATTGGATCCGTGAGGATCCAAATGTACGATGAGACGATGAGAACTATCTCTAAAGTACGTCATGTTCCGGATCTTGGGAAGAATCTTATCTCCTTAATTACTCTTGATGATAAGGATTTCTGTTACAAAGGAGGATGTGGAGTCCTTCAGGTAAGCAAAGGATCACTTATAGTGATGAAAGGACTCAAGCAAGGACCGCTGTATATCCTTGAGGGCTCAACAGAAGTTCAAACTGCTGCTATAATATCCTCAGCTGAGCTACTCCACAAATCTAAGATATGGCATATGCGTCTTGCTCACTTAAGTGAGAAAGGGATGCAAACTCTGCAACGACAAGGTCTCTTAGAAGGACTCAAGAATATCAATCTTGATTTTTGTGAGCACTGTGTCTTTGGTAAGCAGAAAAGAGTCAAGTTTGGTCCAGCTGAAAGGAATACGAAGGGCAAACTTGACTATATCCATGCCGACTGTTAGGGACCAACGAGAACACCTTCTTTGGAAAATTCTAGATTCTTCCTATCCATTATTGATGACTTCTCAAGAATGACTTGGGTGTTTCTAATGAAACACAAAGGAGATGTCTTTGTCAACTTCAAGG
>JAMKQA010020029.1:0-44868 GCA_024699735.1 Posidonia australis
CCCGGAAGATGGAAGGTCTGCAGCCGTAGCCTGAAAACGGCTGGGCGCCTGCTTGGTGAGCCAGTGATGTGCGCCTACTTGGTGAGCCAGTGATGTGCACCTGGAAGGTGCGCCTACAAGGTGCGCCTATGAGGTGCGCCAACTCAACTCACAGAATTCTGGACTCTGGCTTGCTAATAGGTTTGGGGCTTGGTTTAAGGACTGATCACATACAAAGCAACATGAGGATACTCATCTCCGGGTTACCTCAAAATTGGGGTGTCTACAGATACTATTCAGGAACCTAGGGAGTGAGGGAGACACCTTTCATTGTGAATTGGGCGAAGTATCCAAGCCGCTCAAGGACCCTACACCTCCCAAAGGGAGATAAAATGTTAAAGGTGAGAGTGAGAGCGTGAGAAATAAAACAAAAATATATATCTGTGAAAGGGCATAAAAGAATAAGAAGACAGAAGTCACAGATAGAAGTCAGCCTTAAAGAGAGAGGCATGATGGGTAGCTCTATCCCTCCAATTTATCTTGGAGAGGAGTCTGAGTGAATACCTAGAAGACATGTTCCAAAAGGGCCTAGCCAACCCTTTAAACAACAGCAGTTCCCACCATAGACTAGGTACTTATTACCTCCAAGCTAGGGATAGGGCGAACCCACATGCCTATGAGGGAGAAAGAATAAAGAATGAATAAAATAAAAAGCATGGGTATGGTCCAGTGGGGTTTGGAACGGAGTCCAAGACACAATGTCGCATTTCCAGAGAGCCACCCAAAAAACTAGGGACTTGGATAGAGTCACGTGAGGTCTAGAGTTACCATTCCCTTGTATACTTGGCGATAAGCATCCCAATGCTGAGGGCACCAATAAGATCCCACAAATCATTTAGCATGCATGCATTTCTTTCCACAAATATCATCCTAAAAGTGTTGCAGAGTACCATCCAGTTCTCTTAGCTGGGATGTGACAATGACTTTCAGTCTAAGAGAATCAGGAGGACACCGCCTAAACCAAGGGCATGTAAGTTGCTCTTGTCGGTTAGGGCCACTTATGTCAAACCAGGGGCATGTCAGTTGTCCTATGGTTAGACACACTGAGCCAGTACTCAACAAGGGGCATGTAAGCTACTCTGACTAGTTAAGAGGCATCCATGTCAAACCAGGGGCATGTCAGCTATCCTATGGTTAGACGCTTTGAGCCAATGCTCAACCAGAGGCATGTCAGCTTCTCTGTAGGTCAAAGATCCCGGTAGTCTGTCGGGAGGCACAGTCATCAAATAATCCCAATCCCCCGAGTTTGAGTGGTCATATCTCATTACTTGGGTACCTGGTCAAAACTGGTTGATAACCAGGACCTCCCCTCAAGGTTGTGCACAAGATTTAGTCTATTCAGCAACTTTCTATTCAATCAGTTGTCGTTTACAACTTTAGACGAGTCTCTCTAATTCTTACAATACCATTGCACAGTATCTTTTATCTGTCTGCTTTGATTTTGCTAAGTACAGTTGAACGAAGCAAAATTGAAATCTGTCTCTAAAACACTGTCTTGAGCATGTCTTGTAGGAGATCGTTTGCCCTTTCTGAGGACTCTTCAGCCGAGGGAAGCTGAAACACCCTACGAATCATGAGTTTCCCTACGATGGTGATGCCCACACGCTGCTCAGACGTTCTCCAAGCATGGATCAAGCAATGGACTGAAAGTGATCACGACAAGCTACGGATTTGGGGAATCTCTTCAAAGCTTCTGGATATTGCAAAGGTGGAGGTTTTTCGGTACTTTCTGTGTGCCGCTACCCATCATGTATTCCGCTTTGCGAGAATTGAACTGACCCCAACCTTGGAGGAGGTCCATAGAGTATGTGGTCTACAGAGGTTCTTGGGACCCACCGTGTTTATGCGGCACGATAGGTATTCTTCAGTTTTGAGTGAGCTAACTGGCCTATCAACCAATGATTGTGGTCGTCAGCTCATCTGTTCATACAGACATTCTCCCATGTTGTAGCTAGCCTACTTTGACAAAGTAGCCGGAATGCGCGCCTCCCTAGGTGACGAGCTTTGGTTGAATGGCTTTGTTGTCCGCTTCCTGGGAGAATTGATTTTCAACCATGGCTGAATGGTTGTAAACATTGAAGTCGCTGAGATCGCTTTGGCAGTTGCTACCCGACAAATAGATTTGGCCCCAGTCATCCTGGCAGAAACCTACCAGACTCTGGACCGATCACTGCCGACACTTTTATGGTTGTGGAGCTCTTGTGCAGGTATGGTTGGCCGCACATCTGCGTGTGGTAGTCTTACGCCCGCAACGATCAGCTTTCGAATCCTACTGTCCAAGTGGCCATGCATGCACGCTCACCTCAGTTTAGAAGGAGTACGAGCGTTTAGAAAGCTTGACAGAACAGAAAATCATCTGGCGCATTATTCCTTCGGCAGCTCATAACTTTGAGGCCTTCTTCAACACAGTTGACATACAGCTTATCATCCTGCTGGGGTTGACTGGTGGAGTTGAATATCACCCTGTCTGTGTGATGTGGCAGTTTGGTTACCAACAAGATTCCTTTATTCAGGGGCAAATGCCAACACGGTTCCAAGAGTACCCCCAGAGCTCATATACAATGACTAAGGAGCTCTCTCGCTTGCTCAGTAGCTCCATAAGATCGAAGGATCTTGCAGTCGTAGAGGGGAAGAGTTGCACAGCAGAGTATGAAGCCGAAGTCGAAGAGGCCTGGCCAATCTACAACACCGTCCTGAGTCGTACGCTCTTTGCCAAAGCCTCGGGCTCCAAGAGATCCAGAGATGACAAAGATTCTTAACATTCCTGTCATGTTACTAGCTCTTTACAAGTTAAAATACATGTAATCGTTTCATTGACTCTCGTAATAGAACTCATCAGAACATTTCTTGCCAGCTTGTTTGGTTGCTTTGTTTGATGCAGAATAGATTATTGCGACAGTATGCCCTCGATTGTTCGGGAACTTACCATTCTCTCTTTTGGTTGGTAAGTTCGAAGCTTATCATTTTCCCTCTGGTCGGTAAGTCTGTAACTTACCATTTTCTCCTTTTTGGTTGGTAAGTCCGAAACTTACCATTTTTGCTCTTGGCTGGTAAGTCCGAAACTTACCATTCTCCTCTTGGTCGGTAAGTCCGAAACTTACCATTCTCCCTCTTGGTCGGTAAGTCTGAAACTTACCATTTTCCCTCTTGGCCGATAAGTCCGAAACTTACCATTCTCCTCTTGGTCGGTAAGTCCGAAACTTACCATTTTCCCTCTTGACCGGTAAGTCCGAAACTTACCATTTTCCTTCTGGCTGGTAAGTCCAAAACTTACCATTTTCCCTCTAGCCGGTAAGTCCGAAACTTATCATTTTCCCTCTGGTCGGTAAGTTCGAAACTTACCATTTTCCTCTTTTTGGCCGGTAAGTCCGAAACTTACCATTTTCCCTCTTGACAGGTAAGTCTGAAACTTACCATTCTCCTCTTGGTCGGTAAGTCCGAAACTTACCATTCTCCCTCTTGGTCGGTAAGTCCGAAACTTACCATTTTTCTTCTGGTCGATAAGTCTGAAACTTACCATTCTCCCCTTTTGACCGGTAAGTCCAAAACTTACCATTCTCCCTTTTGGTCGGTAAGTCTGAAACTTACCATTCTCCTTTTTGGTCGGTAAGTCCGAAACTTACTAATTATTCCCTTTTTGGTTGGTGGGTCCTTACTCAAAGAGTTTGATATCAATGGTGCCCCCTTTATTTTGAGTTCCACTCCGAAGGGATGGAATCAAAGTAAACCGTCTTCCTCCTTCCTTTGGGCTGGTATCCTGAATTACCCGGGCAATCCCTGTGATGCTCGATGGATTCCCCACTCTCCTTGTTCCATCCCTCCATTGGGCTGGTAGCCCGAACTCCTGGATGACTTTCATTACCAGTCACTTTTTGGTCAGTAAGCACCGTGAGTCTTGTCTAGTGCCATTTTCGACAAGTATGATAACCAGTCATGTCTTTTTAGGAGCTGATTGGTCGTCAACTTGTTGGTATTTGCCATTTCTATTGGTTTCTCTGATTGGCGTCGGCTATGGCGACAGGACCTCTGGTGCAGCCACCAACTGGTAGCAGGTTGCAGGTAGCTAGCTCTTCCTTACGGCCTTGGTTGGGGTGTCTTTGTCAACCTTGAGCATCGGTCTCTGTCACTCGTCCTCCGACCTCGCTCAGGGAGGGGCATCTGTAGACACCATAGTTTTGCAGGTCTGTAGGCTGGAATTGTGGTAGCTGGGCCTTTAATCATAAATGATCCCAAAGCCAAAGAACACCCACTTAGGCCCATGAAGGCCAATTAAGTCCATGAAGGCTCATTAAGCCCACCAAGGCCCATTAAGCCCACCAAAGCCCATCAAACCCATCAAGGTCCTCGAAAACCCATCAAGGCCCATTAAACCCATGAAGGCTCACCAAGGCCCATTAAGCCCACCAAAGCCCATCAAACCCATCAAGGTCCACGAAAACCCATCAAGGCTCATTAAGCCCATGAAGGCCCATGAAGGCTCACCAAAGCCCATCAAACCCACCAAGGGCTATTAAGCCCATGAAGGCCCATGAATCAACCCATCATTCAACCCATTTCTTCTATTTCCTCCAAATTAACCAAGCCAAAAACCATGATTCAACCCATCATTTCCCTCCTCTTCCCCAACATTACCAGCTAGTAACAACCCAGCCATGTCCAGCCCATCTCACCAAGTCGACCAGCCTGTTTCACCAAGCTTGAGCCAGTGTCGCCGAATGCTTCACCATGAGCCCGGATAGCCGTTGATCACTGTCAGTGCGTGGGCAGGAAAGATGGAGGTGCGTGGGCGACAGCAAGGTAGTTGCGAGATGTTGTTTTGTTAAGAGAATCGCTGGTTTGTTACGGGTGGTGGTTGTTTGTTGGAATTCTGTTATGGGTTCACCTATAAATGGAGGAGCAACAGAGAAGAAGAGAGCGAGAGAGGAAGAGAAGAGGAGATAAGGAGAATTCCAGAGAGAGAGAGGAGCTCACGGAGGTGAGAAGCAGGGAATTCAGGCCACGTCCGGCGAGCAAAGAAGGCCACACACGTTGCCAAGCCAGGTACGTCCCCCTCCAGTCTCATTTAGTTTCAATTTTAGATCTCTAAAACTTCCTCAGTCTTCCTGGATTGATTCCAATCAAGCCAGAGGCCTCCTCTGGTTGGAATCGATCCCTAGGCCTCGTCGTCGCCGTTTTCCGGAGATTTAGGTGGGGATGCTGATCCAGGGCTTGTCCCTGGTCCTAGAACCTTAGATCCACTTCTTCTGGCCTCCCTCTTGCCTCTCCACCCTTCCAATTCCCGCTCCAGCTGCCGCGGAGGCCTCCACCAAAAGACCGTTGGAGTCACAGCGTTCCACCGGTGCCGGACAAGACGGCCAGAACCAGAGAAGAGGCGTGAGCCTCCAGCCCCGTCGTGCCACTTCGAGCGTCCAGAAAGCTTCCACGGCACGTCCCAAGCACTTCGGAGCTGATTCACGAGCTCTAAATCCCGCCAGCAACCGCGCTCATCGGAGGGAACGACGGCAACGATAGGCGAACCCCCACGTTGCCTGATCAACCTCCATTTTGCCTCCCGACGAAAAGGACATGCTCCTCAACGCTTTTTCGAACCTCCTGGACCTCTGGATCACGCGCCGCAACCCTCCAATAGCTTCTTTCTTCCCTGGCGCCATCGCCAGAGTGCCCCGACGGCGAGGGAGGTGGGAGGCCCTCTCCAGCCATCAAATCTCCAATCTAGGTCATTGGATCTCTTCCCCTCCTTCTCTTCCTGCTTCCCATGGGGTCTGATCTTAGATCAGACTATGGGGTGGCCTCTAGAAGCTTCTCTGGCGGACGTCGACGACGAGGCTCCGTCGCCCGCGGCCGTCGTTTCTTTTTCTTTTTAAAAAATAAAAAAAAAGTTTTCTTTGATTGATTTCTAAAACTTTTGTTCTGTTACATTTAGGTCCTTATTTTACTACAAATAGGTCCTTTTTCTTACAGATAGGTCCCTACACATTTTTCTTAAATCGTTCGAATAATGTTTTAACTGAAAATATTACAATGTGCCTCCTGAGATTTCCTAATAACATTTTCCAGGTTTAAAAGTTTGATAAAAACCCCCATAGTTTCTTTTCCTGCATTTTAATCCAACTTTTTTGCGTAAAGAACCCTGTACATTTCTGAAACACTTCTGAATGCATATTTCTATGGTTAAATTGTATTTTAGCCCCTGAACTTTATAGATTTCACACTAAGTGCATGTTTTTCTAGGGTAAAATTACTGAATTGCCCTTGAAGCTTTCTATTTTCAAACATGGACTTTTTCAAACATGGACTTTTTCCTTGCATATTTTATCCTGAATTTCCACAGAATTGCATTAAATGCATGCTTTGATGGCAAAATTGCATTTTGACCCTTAGGAACCTTCTATTTCACAAAAAATGCACAATTTTGCACATTTGACCTCAGATTTCTTCAAAATTACATGAAATGTGTTTTCTATGTATTTTTGATGATTTAGCTTCAGAAATTCAATTTTCATTTAGAATTTGGGTTTTTTTGCACAAAGGCCCCTGGAATTTTCATTATCACACACTTGCATGCATTTTACACATTTTGTCGCACCGTTTCATGCATGTTTTCTTGTGATTTCCTCCTTACATTGTGCATGCATTCCTAGCTCACTTCAAGCTTGGTTTTCTCATCGTTTCCCAGATTTGTTTTCCGATTTCCCCGTCTTTTGACTTGATTTGGCTTTCCATCGCCCAAGAGTGTACATTAAAAGACTTAACAAAGCTGACATTGTCCCAAAAGAGGATTATTTTTCCCAATTTGATTTTCTCGGATTTCTTCGAATTTTCGCTGATTTGCGAGATGCTTTCTGAGAATTTCTCGATTTTCACGATTTTTATCATCGCCCAAGGGTGTACAGTAAAACGGTATTCTCAATGCCTACATTTGTCCCTCGGATTAACTTTTTCCCTTTATTTCATTTCTTCTCTTTGATTTGGCATGTTTTCTAATCATTCTTTAGCATGAGCATTCAGAATAGGCAAGCACACACCCATTAGACCATTGGCAAATAGGAAACCTAGAAACACCGAGTTTCTCGGGTGCATAGGGGTGCCTAACCTCTTCCTCATGCGTAACTAGAATCCTTACCCTTTCTCTAGCCCGCATTCATTTGTGCATTATATCCATTAGGCATAGAGCACACATATTTTCCACATCTTGTTTGCTTCTTGGTTTTCTTGTGTGTTTGGTTTTTCTCGTCTTTCCATTAAAAGACTAGGTGGTGACTCCTTTCCTTATCCTTTCTCATCTTCCCTTGGTGTTTTCGAGTCTAGTCTTCTTCTCTAGATTCACCATCTTCGCCGTGATCGTATCGGGACTCCTTGAGTGCATCCACGCACCCGATAAAGGAGAGCCGTGCAGGGTTCCATCGGCATGGTTACACAGCCCGAAAAGTGAAATGGGATGAAAGTTGGTCCTTGGATATAAGAAACCAACAGCTTGGATCTCCTCCGGACTTAGAGGAGTTATGAGACAAAAAGGATAAAGGTTGGTCCTAGGATTAAAGAAACCAATGACTCAGATCTCCTCCAGACTTAGAGGAGTCACGAGGCAAAAGGACAAAAACTGGTCCTAGGATTCAAAGAACTAGCGGCCCAGATCTCCTCCAGACTTAGAGGAGTTACGAGACAAAAGGATAAAGACTGGTCCTAAGATTCAAGGAACCAGCGGCTCGAATATCCTCTAGACTTAGAGGAGTCTTGAGACAAAAGGATAAAGGTTGGTCCTAGGATACAAGAAACCAGCGACTCGGATCTCCTCCGAACTTAGAAGAGTCACAAGATAAAAGGATAAAGGCTGGTCCTAGGATACAAGGAACCAGCAGCTTGGATCTCCTCCAGATCTAAAGGAGACACGAGACAAAAGGATAAAAGCTGGTCCTAGGATACGAGGAACTAATGGCTCAGATCTCCTCCAAACTTAGAGGAGTCACAAAACAAAAGGATAATTGCTGGTCTTAGGATACATGGAACCAGTGGCTCGGATCTCCTCTAGACTTAGAGGAGTCATGAGATAAAAGGATAAAGGCTGGTCCTAGGATACAAGGAACCAACGGCTCGGATCTCCTCCGAACTTTGAGAAGTCACGAGACAAAAAGATAAAGATTGGTCCTAGAATTCAATGAACCAGCGACTCGGATCTCCTTCGGACTTAGAGGAGTCATGAGACAAAAGAATAAAGACTGGTCCTAGGATTCAAGGAACCAGTGGCTCGGATCTCCTCCAGACTTAAGGGAGTCACAAGACAAAAGAATAAAGATTGGTCCTAGGATACAAGGAACCAACGGCTCAAATCTCTTCCGGACTTAAGGGAGTCACATGACAAAAGGATAAAGGTTGGTCGTAGGATACAAGGAACCAGCGGCTCAGATCTCCTCCGGACTTAGAGGAGTCACGAGATAAAAGGATAAAGACTGGTCCTAGGATTCAAGGAACCAGTGGCTTGGATCTCCTCCAGACTTAGAAAAGTCACGAGACAAAAGGATAAACGATGATCCTAGGATACAAGGAATCAGCGGTTCAGATCTCCTCTGGACTTAGAGGAGTCACGAGACAAAAGGATAAAGACTGGTCCTAGGATTCAAGAAACCAATGACTTGGATCTCCTCTAGACTTAAGGGTGTCACGAGACAAAAGGATAAAGGCGGATCTTAGGATACAAGGAACCAACGGCTCAGATCTCCTCCGAACTTAGAGGAGTCAAGAGACAATAGGATAAAGACTGGTCCAACATCTTGGATCTCCTCCGAACTTAGAGGAGTCACGAGACAAAAGGATAAAGGCTAGTCCTAAGATACAAAGAACCAGTGGCTCAGTTCTCCTCCAGACATAGAGGAGTCACGAGACAAAAGGATAAAAGTTGGTCCTAGGATACAAGGAACTAGGGGCTCGGATCTCCTCTGGACTTAGAGGAGTCACGAGACAAAAGGATAAAGATTATTCCTAGGATACAAGGAACTAGTGGCTCGGATCTCTTTCGGATTTAGAGGAGTCACGAGATAAAAGGATAAAGGCTAGTCCTGGGATACAAGGAACCAGCGGCTTAGATCTCCTCCAGACTCAAAGGAGTCATGAGACAAGAGGATAACGAGAATCTGAGACTCGCTTGCTGGCCAGGGGACTTGTCTTTGTTTGTAGCTTACCTACTTCGTTGTGTCACTGTTTTGCCCATCCACTTGACACTATCAGTGCTGTAGGACGATGATGGTTGATCTGAGTAAACCATTGCCCAGATTCTACACTGATACGTGGGGCTTGGCTAGATAAAGGTTTCATGAGGACATTGTTTCTTCCTTGAATAAGGTGGACTTGCTTGATGATTTCTGACAATTCTTCAGACTCACTGTTATGCTGTTGATTGACCCTTGGGGAGTTCGACTTTGGCTTTGGCTTATAGACTATGTCTCGCTTGCTAGCTAGGGAAGTATTGATATTCCAACTTTGCTCTGATCTTGGAGGTATATGGCTGTTGTTGCCCTCGTTCTTGCACTCGAGCTATGGAGCAGACACCATGTTTTGGACAAAGATACTGTCCCAAAAAGAGTCAACCAAAAGGGCAACTGACATACCCCTGGTTGATGTGGAAGGCTATCACCACAAAGGCAGCTGACATGCCCCTGGTGTACGGTATCCTCTACCAAATCTTTGGCCAAAGAATAACTGACATGCCCCTAGTTTAGGACCTAGTGAGACCTTGCAAAGTGTATAAGTGATAACGCATGCAGGAATGATAATGTCATGTTGTATCACCCTCAGGATTTGGATTGCTAATGATGCCTGTTATGAGAAGAAGAGAAGACCTCGATTCACGAGACACTACCCGAACTTCTAGGCCATAGGTGGCTCTCTGGAATGGGTGATTCATGCGGGAGTGGCTTGTTGGAAGACATGGCAGATTAGGCTCCACGCCAAACTTTTGGAGAATTAAACCTACTTTTTTGACTTTTGGCTCATTTATTTTCTCCCTCTTAGGCTTGTAGGCTCGTTCTAACCCTTGCTTGGGGGTAATGGGCATTTGGATTAAGATGAGGCTGCTATAATTATGCGAGAGGGGTGGCTAGTCCCTTTGGTCATTTGGATTCTTTGGATGTTTGCTTCGACTCCTCCCCAAGGTAAGTGATAAGGGTAGAGTTGGCCTACTTGCCTCTCTCTTTTAGGGCTAACTTCTGTCTACGACTTCTATCTTCTTATTTCTTTTGTGCCATTATGGATATGTTTATTTTTATTTTGGCTCACACTCATACTCGCTCCAAACCTTTTGTCACCCTTTGGAGGTGTAAGTCCCTATGGGAGTTTGGGCATTTTGCCTAATCATGGTCGGATGATGGCTTCCTCGCTCACTAGAATGTCTGGGTAGTATCAACTGAAGAGGTATAGACCCTTCTCAAGTAGGCTAGCTATTCTGATTTTCGTCATCAGGATATGATGTTGATGCATTTATGCACAAATGCATGTAGTTATTGATATGCCTAATTGTTGATGCGTGCAAAAGCAAAGAGAGCAAATGCTGTGGATTAAATGCGCATGGATTGCCTTTTTATTTTAGAAACATGTATGCATGATGGAGTGGTGGATAATGCATGATGTGTGAAAGGATACTTCGCAAGGCGAGGATACACGCCTTCCGTTCATTGGTAGTACTTCTTTATATAACACGCGTTGACTTGCTCGGATAGCTCAATGTTGTCCATGTCCTTGAGGATTACTGCACCTCCCGAATAGACTTGCATGATGATGTAGGGACCATACCAGTTAAGTCAGAATTTGCCTCAACCATCAGGGAGATGTACGGCCTGCAAAACCAATTCGCCTGGTGTGAAGCTCCTAGGTCGGACTTTTTTCTGATATGATCTTGCCATTCTCCCTTGGTAACAGCGGGCATTATGCATGGCTTGTAGTCTATGCTCGTCAATCAGATTCAGCTGAATGCATCTGTCCTCAACCCATTCTGCTTCTTCTAGTTTAGCCTCTCTCAAGATTCTGAGTGATGCGACCTCTACTTTAACTCGTAGGACCGCTTCCATACCGTACATTAATGAGTAAGGTGTCGCTCTTGTTGATGTCTAGACCGAAGTTCTGTACGCCCATAGCGTATACAGAAGCTTTTCATGCCAATCTTTGTGTGTCTCAGCGCTCTCCTTTAGGATCTTGATTAGCTTCTTGTTTGCTGACTCCACGACACCATTCATCTATGCGCGGTACTGGGAGGATCTGTGATGTTTGATCTTGAGGCTTTGCAGATAATCCTCTAACCTCTGAGCTATAAAATTCTTGCCATTGTCTGAGATAATGGAGTGTGGCACCACGTACCCGGGCTATGATGTTTCTCTTGATGAACTTTTTTGTGGCTATGGTTGTAACAGTCTTGTAAGAGGCTACTTCTACCCATTTGGTAAAGTAATCTATGGCCACCAGGATGTAACTCTGGTTGCTGGATGATGACGAATGGATGGCTCCGATAACGTCTATTCCCCAAGTAGAAAAAGGCCACGGTGAAGACATGCTATGTAGCTGCTGAGGGGGAGCATGTATAAAGTTCCCGTAAATTTGACAATTGTGGCATTTACGCACGAATCGATAACAATCTGCTTCCATAGTTGACCAAAAGTAGCCCTATAACATGATCTTCTTGGCTAACAGTATTCCATTATGTGAGGGACACATGTCCTAGCATGGATTTGAAGCATCAAGGTATCGGCCTCCTTCTTGTTGACACACCGCAAAAGCATCTGGTAATATGATCTTTTGTACAAATGCCCTCCGCCCAACACGTCTCTCGACACCAAATGCGCCATGGTCTTCTTATCTGCTGCTGATGTGCTAGTTATGAGATTGCTTGATTCTAGGAAGGTTTTAATGTCGTGATACCATGGAAGCTCTGCTAATGGGTCCGCTTCCTCTTTGCTCATGCAATGGACAAGCTGCTCTGCTTGGGTGACCCATACGTTGATTGTGCGCTCTTCAGGTATTGAGAGCCAGGAGGCAAGGGTTGCCAGTGCATCTGTGTAGGAATTTTTAGCTCTACTCATGAAGGAAAAGTGTACTTCTTCAAACTCCTTAACGAGTTGTAGGACATATTCGTGATATGGCACGAGCTTTGAATCTTTAGTTCTCCAGTCACCATTAATTTGGGATATGACTAACATCGCATCCCCATGTACTTGTAGCTTTTGTGCACCATGTTCTAATGCCATCTATAGTCCCAAGATGCATGCCTCGTACTCGGCTTCATTGTTGGTGCACTCAAAAGTGAGTTTTCTAGAAAAGGGGGTCATCTGTCCTTATGGTCTCGACAATACTGCTTCGATTCCTCTACCCCTCTTGTTATCGGCTTCATCAAAATATAGATGCCACCAAGACCTGTCTTTTGGCTCCTAAGGATCTGAATCTTCCATGGCGAAAAGGATGTCTTCGTCTAGGAATTGCGTCTACTAAGGCTCGTGTTCTGGCAGTGGTAAGTCGGCTAGGTGGTCTACTACTACTTGCCCTTTCATTGATTTCTGCATGACAAATGTAATGTCGTACTGGGATAGCAGCACCTACCATTTCACGCATCGCCCCACTAATGCCGGCTTTTGGAACAAGTACTTCATGGGGTCGTGTTGGCTTAGGAGAAGGACCAAATATGCCATCATATAGTGTTTGAGGCGTTGGGTGGCCCAGACAAGGGATAGGCAAATCTTCTCAATGGGACTGTACCTAGCTTTGCAATCATTGAACTTCTTTTTCAGGTAGTAGATGGCTCTCTCCCTACGTCCCGACTCATTGTGTTGCCCAAGGACCGTGCCCATGGAGTGCTGAGTGGTGGAGAGATATAGCAACAGAGGTCGTCCTGGTGTGGGTGGAACTAAGACCGGAGTTTTGTAAGGAGCCACTTGATTTTGTTGAAGGCAGCTTGACACTCCTCATTCCAATGGACCTGCGTGTTCTTTCTTAACAACTTGAAGATAGGCTGACAGATGGGAGTAAACTGCGCAATTAATCGGTTGATATACTGTAATCGGCCCAATAAACTCCGAACCTCCTTTTCAGATGTGGGGGGAGGCATGTCAATGATAGCTCTTGCTTTACTAGGGTCAACCTCGATTCCTCTTTGACTAATAATGTATCCCAAAAGCTTGCTGAAAGACACTTCGAATATATATTTGTTGGGGTTAAGACGGAGTTTGTACTTTCTGAGGCGATCAAACAGCTTTCTCAAACAGACAAGGTGTTCCTCAGGCTCTTTGGACTTGACAATCATATCGTCTACATAGACCTCTATTTCCTTATACATGAGGTCATGGAAAATTGCGGTCATCGCCCTTTGAGAGGTCGGCATTCTTGAGCCCAAATGGCATCACACGATAGCAGAAAACTCCCCACGGGGTGATGAAGGATGTCTTCTCGATATCCTCCTTGGCCATTCTGATCTGGTTGTATCCCGGGAAACCATCCATAAATGATAACATTTTGTGTCCGACTGTATTGTCCACCAAGACGTCTATGTGAGGAACTGGGAAATCGTCCTTGGGACTCGCCTTGTTGAGGTCTCTACAGTCGATGCACATACAAACCTTTTCGTCTTTCTTTGTCACAGGGACGACATTTGCTAGTCACTATGGGTATAATACCACCTTGAGGAAGTTTACCTTATGCTGCTTCATGATTTCCTCCTTGAGTTTCAAGATCCACTAGGGTCGCCATCTTCTAAGTTTTTGCTTGACTGACCTCTCGTTAGGCTTTAGAGGTAATGTATGTACCACCACTTAGACATCCAGACTGACCATGTCATCGTAGCTCCATGCGAAGACATCTGTGTATTCTTTCAGAAATGTTATGAAGTCTGTGCTAGCCTGTGGTGACAGCTTAACACTGATGAGTACCTCTTTGACATCCTCTATTGTACCGATGTTGACTCGTTCAGTTTCTTCCTCGACATGCATATTTGGCTCCTTTGGATCATTGTCGTGGGGCTGGAATTCAGGTGTCTCGCAATTTTCATCCATGTCATCATCCTCTTCTTCATAAGCAATGAGTTCTGATAAGATTTCTTCTTTGAAGGTTGGATCGGTGACGTCGAAGGAGAGGATGTGCTCTAATTTCTGCCCTTGATGGTTTTTCATAATGACCACACTACTTTGGTGTTCTTATATCTGTACCACGTGAGCTCTGACTCTTTGACCATGGGGTCTACTGACTGGTCGGGTTGATCTATTTCTTCAGCTACTAATGCTATTTTTTGATTTTTTTTTGAGTTTTCTGATTTTATTTTTTTTTCTAGGCTTTTTATTATTATTTTCTAGGTTTTCTATTTTTTTTTGTATTTTCTATAGTATGTACAAGGGATGCTACTGACTGGCGGCTGTCCTGTTGCTGATTGATAGGAATGATGCCGCCTGGCTTTCTTCCTGAGCCTATCTCAGGGTTTTTTTTTTAGCCTCACCTTGCTTAAGGTGAGGCTTTGATTGTGTGTACCATCTAGACCTGCCTCTCAGCTGTAAAAAGATTAACTCTAATGGTCTAGTGGATTCTGGTTGTGACTCGGCCAAGACCATGATGGATGAGTGGTCTAGCTGCTAATGGAGGGTCGCTGGCTCTAATTCTGACACTTTAGCCTTTCCTTTTCTCAGCCTCTGATGCTCAGCTACGTCTTCGGCCCATACTGACAATTGTTCTTGAAACAACAGCTCTAAATCACTGGCTTGGTCTCAATTGAATAGCCCTGCTAATTGTCTCGTCTTCTTCCAAGACGCAATCAAGATACTAGACGGTACTCTGCTCTATCACTGACTTATCTGGACTGTGGGCCTCTACTGGCTGGATCTGAGACTGCTGTAAGTGATGTCCAAGACTGGCCGACTACACTGATTGATCTGTTGGCGCGACTGCTTGTAAGACTATTGCTGCAGGGCTCGTTGTTGGGGCGGCGGTCGTTGCTGCCAATGTGACTGTAAGCGGTCGAGGCTGTGGCTGCATAATCTGATGTCATCTCTTCTCTACAATGGCCTAGCTTTGATTGGGATTAAGTATCCCTGCACTGACAAAGTTAGTGAGGTCCAACGGAATAAAGATCTTCTTGTACCTCCTAGTGCGTGAATATCTGTCTTTGTGCGGCTGCCACTAGTAGCCTAGTCCCTTGAACTCTTGCCTTTCCTCCACCTGGATGGGCTCAGAGATTCCCTGGTCGTGTCGCCCGAGTGGTGTTCCTTTCTTATATCCCTATTTGCGACACACGTTTTCGACCATCTAAAGGGGATTATTGTGAACGGTCAAGTGGCTGACAAACTCGAGAGATGGAATGTAATTGATTGGCTCGAAACGATTGACCTGGAACATGACACTAGATGGCTTGGGGTCAAAATGAACGGTTTGGAGTGAGACAGTGGAGACCGACTCGACTTTTTCTTTGTTAAAATCTTCCTCCATGACAACAACTACGTCGTTGCCCCAGTGGAACTTAACCATACGATGGAGGGTCGAGGGGATCACCTAATGCTTGTGCAACCAAGGACGCCCAGGCTAGAGATTCAAAGTAGGCTCCAGATCCACAATATAGAACTCGACATCAACGAACTACAAGCCCTATGGTGGGAGGAATAACCAGCATCCCTAGCGTGTCATGATGCATGTTATCGAAAGTCGTAATTCCCTTCGTGGCTGGTATGATATCTTCGGCTTTGAATCCGATTTTATTTGTAGTGCACAAAGGGCAGACGTTCAGGCCCGCACCATTATCAACTAGGGTTAGTGGAATTCTCAAGCTCTGATATTTTGTTGTAATGAATAGGGGCAGGTTATGATTGACTCCTACGGGAGGCAACACTTTGCTGGAGAAAGAAATGACATGAGGCTCTGTGATCATGCCCACCATATTTTCAAGAGCGGATGGCTCTATGGTGGGGGAAACATGAGCAGCCTGAAAGACCCTGAGGAAGGCCTCTCGATGTTCAAAAGAAGTATGAATTAGATTCCAAATAGAGATGTCAGCCTTAACCTTCCTCAGTTGAGACATGATATCGGCAGAGGACTGCTCTTGCTTGATAGAAGTGGTAGGGACTAAACAAGGGGCCGTCCTGGAGGGTTGAGCAGCTGATTGGTAAAGAGAAGATGTTGAACGATCAGGCTGGGCCGCTGGCATTGGCAGCCTATACACCATCCCTGACCTGGTGACCTCTACGCACATCTCTGCAACATAATCATAGGGTACACGGTGAGTATCCCTCGTTAGGTTAACGACCAAAGGGGTACATGCTGCCAGTTCCAGCGGCACCGATACTGGACTGACTGAGAGGTGATCTGGTTGGATAGGATGCTGGATAGGATGAATTGGCGAGGGTTGGGTGAGTAGGCAAATGGGCACCTCAGAGTGCACGGTCAACGGTGCGGCAATACGCTCTGCCTTCAGCCGTATCATGTGGACTGCTAACTTAGAACCGGCACGACTCAAACGATATAGACGGGTAGGGAACGACTCATCGACAGTATGGATCAGATCGAAGGGGTCCACCACAGATGTCATAGACCTAGAAGTAGAAAGGAAATAGATTCCTAAGGCCCCAACGCCGCCGAGTCGGTATGTGCAAACATGGGCTGGCTGACAATGTTGGGATAGATAGATAGTGCTTGTCCATGTGGGGATGGTGCTGGTGTAGTGTGTGCCTCTTGAGTGTTAATGATAATGACCTTGTGGTCAATCAAGTCCTGAATGGCATTCCGGAGAGCCAAGCAATTATCTGTCGAATAACCCACGTAGCGATGGAAATTGCAGTGGAGGTTCATGGTGTACCACGTCGGAAGAGGGCTCGACGGGGAGCAGACCTCTAGAAGTTCAGGAGTGACACCACCTTGGAGAGGATGGCACTCAATGGCTCAACAAGTGGGGTGTACTATCATGTAGCACGTTGAGACTGCCTCTGCCCTAGGTGGGGTCCCTACTGGACCGATGCCGTGGGGTACACTGGTTGGGCGGTGGTGGTGATTTGTGGCGTGCACGGTGCCCTAGGTGAAGGTGCATAGACTAATTGATTCAGGTTTGGTTGGTTCACCACATTGACGGGCATGGCGAGAGACCCTACATATGCGAAGGTAGGCTTAGGAGGATCTCTCCTCTTAGGGTAACTAGTGAGGTCGAGAATAGGGTCGCAAATAAAGTCAGCGAAAGGAAAGATCTCGAGCTTAGGCTAAGGAAACTCACACAGACAAGAATCCTATGCACATAAACAAACAAGTTAGAAAAGATGCAATGTTTATGATGGTATGAGATGCAAAATGCATGACAACCTCTAGTATGCGCTCCCTCGCAACCTAAGGGTGTCCTACCAAGCCGTCTACTCCGGGTTCACACAGGGGTGAATGAGTCTCCGACTCAAGATTAGAAAGATTAAGGTCCCCGTTCTAAATCCCAGCCAAACCTTAAGCAGTGAACGGGTGGTGCGTTCGGGGCCTTGTCCTCAGACAAAGCAATAGGTTGTACCCTCTACTAACACTGACACGACCCTGGACAAGGGGGGACAAACCCGATATTTCATCCCACGCCAAAGTCATAGGATGAGACACCGAGAAATGTCCTTTGCAAACTATATAGGAGGACTCAGGAGAGGAGAGATGCGTGCCCTACATGATGAATGAAAAGTATGCTTTAAGTTTTTTACTTGCAAGTTTATTAAATCGCAGGGAAAAATTTGCAATTTGTCACTAGTTTGCCTTATGTTTTATTGATTTTGGTTTTTAAATTTTCGTTAACCAAATGGGGAGAGTAGACATGTCTCTAATCTCTTAAACATGGCATGTACAAGAAGGGAAATAAACATACAAATTAAACATGGCATGTACAAGAAGGGAAATAAACATGCAAATCAGCCATGAATTAACAAACAGAAGCATGTGCAGGTTATGTGCAATAGTGGTGACATAGCAAATGTGTAAAAAGGAAACACCCATTACAAAGGCATGCATGTAAGAAAGACACCACTTATAAAGGGACAACCAAAGCAATTCAAGGAAATAAACAAGCAAGGAGAAAAGCCCAAGTAAACGAGAAACCCAAAACAAAAGCCTAGATCTGGTTATCCCCAGCGGAGTCGCCAGTTCTTGTAACCATGCCGGCGACAGCGTCGGGATTGGCGCGAAAGTCCAAATGCTCGAGGAATGGCAAAGTCACGGCAAAAAAACAATAAAATAATGATAAACAAGCAGGAGTCGCCACCTAGTCTATTAAAATGGAAGACGAGGAAAACCATTTAAAAATACTCAAATCATGCAAAATTAGCCAAATGGAAAAGTAGGTCTCAAACCAGAAATGGGCATGGATCCCTGTTACGCACGAGGAAGGTATTAGGAACCCTCGTACACCCGAAAATCGGTCTTTCTATGGGCTTCTCATTTACTTATGAAATGTCGGCTTTTTAGCCTTTTCTGTACGCCCGAGGGCGATATGCAATGCCATGCTAAGTGAATGGTGTCTTATGCTAAAATAGGAGCGCATGGGATGTGGGGTGTGTCCTAATGCTCAGAAGGATCACTCGTATAGCGGGTCAAGCATTGGTGCAAGGATATTGCTTAAATAAGATCAAAGATCTAAGAATTTTGAGTGATTTTCATCCTTGCTTTACTATATGCAATGTATGAGTTATCATGCATGAGGAGGCAGTCGCTAGTGTACTCCTGGCCAATGTTGGTAAGGGAATCCTCTCCTGAGTGATGGGAGCTCAGGGAGGAGGAGGAGGGAGATTGGGCGAGGCACCAGGGTCTCATCCCAATCAAGAGGCCATGGGCCTCGGTCCCACTGGTGGGTTGCACCCACCACCGAAGAATAAGGGAGATCGGGCCAAAAACACAAAGAATAATACTAAAGATAGGCTATTCGAGATTGGGAGAAAGAGAATTACCTGGATACAAAAGCTCTGGTTGTCAAGGATTGCCCGACGAGGTTGGCTGCAGAGGTCGAATTCTCCATCGGTTTTACACCTGTTTTTTTTTCTTCCAAATGTCTTTCATGGCTTCCTTTATATGCCAACACACAGGATTGAGGGGCTATTAAGGCTTGGCTAGAGGTCGCACTAGGATTTACGTTGATGGAGGAATCAACGTTGTCAATCTCGGAGGCTGTTGACAGCTGGATCGCCGATCGTGGAGGAGAAGAGCGATTGGATTACAGTGGATGGTGACCTAGAAATCGTGGTTGTGTGCCATTGGCATGCACCAATGAGGTGTGCTTGATTGGTGCGCTAGACTAGTACGCCAATTGGGTGCGCCTCTATGGTGCGCCAGTTAGGTGCTCCAAATTGGTATGCTATCCAAATGTGTCGAATTCTAGCCTATGGCTCTAGGTTGGTTTGATGCATTTGGAGGCATTTGAGCAACATGTGAATTCATCAACTCTAGACCATCAACAGGACACCTCAAAATCGAGGTGTCTACAATTGTACTCTAGGAATTTGTAATAATCTCTCAAATACTCCTATAATGCCTTAGGAGAATAGCATTAGTCCTAAAACCCATCATTCATAGATCACACCTATTATTGGACTAAAACAGGGCATTTCGGTATACTGAAATCGAGCTGATTAAAATCCGAAAAATGACCAAAATGGCATATCGAAAATCATTGGTCTACTGAATTACTTGACTATTGTAGAAATCAGAGTAAAATCGGCATACCGAATTATTTCAGTTTACCAAGCCAGTTACCGTTTGTGAACATTAGAGAGACACTAGAAAGAAACTTTACCCATGTTTTTCTATAAATAAGACCTCCTATTGAGCTCCAAAGAGAGAGATTTACTAGAGCTTCATTGAGAAACCTTTGAGAGAGTTTTCTAAGTCTAAAATCAAGCTTTTCATTTAAATCCATTGAAAAGAGGATCGAGCACATCTTCAACTAGAATTCTCTATCACTTGAGTCAGAAGCTTCATTTCCATCCATCAACCTTGTCAAGTATTTGAGAGAAGTAAAAAAAAAGTAAGTATTGTATTTTATAATTCTTGAGTCGACTTTTCTCCAGTTGTAGGATGAGGAATCCGCGGTTTTTACAAAGTTTTGACGAAGGTTCGTCAATGTAGTGAATGGCAGGATCTTGACCCGAAACAAGATCGGAATAGGAAATTGCTCGAGGGCTTCTCGAAGAGTGGACTAGGTCATGAAAGATAAACCACTACAAAATACATTGTGTATATTAATCTCTCATCCCTTTCTTTGTATGTTTTAGTTTAATATTCAAATTCTTTATTTTACGTCATTTACTTGCTATTTGCTTGAAATTGTAAAATACACCTTAAAATTGCCAAACTACTTTTAATTCTCTATTTACCCCCTCTAGAAAAGCCTAAGATCCTAACAATATTCTCCTGATATAGAGACCCATGAGATTCATTTGAGGACTATGCTAGAGACCCTGAGGCAGTACTAGTTATTTGCAAAGTTCCCTAAATGCGAGTTTTGACTGGAAGAGGTCACTTTCCTTGGTCATGTAATCTCAGGAAAAGGCACTAAATTGGATCGAGCTAAGGTAGAGACAGTAAGTAGTCGAGTCAGGCCCAAAACAATGACAGATATCAAGAGTTTATTAAGCTTGGCTGGATGTTATAGAAGATTTGTTCAGGACTTCTCCAAGATTGCGACACCCTCGACTTCTCCAAGATTGCGACACCCTCGACCAGACTGACTTAGAAGGACGTGCCACTCACCTGGGATTAGGAATGTGAAGAAAGCTTTAATGAGTTGAAGACTCATCTGATCACATCCCTAGTCTTGACATTGTCGTCTGAGAGTGGTGGTTTCACAATATACAGTGATGTCTGTGTGACCAAGTTGGGATGTGTATTAATGCAACATGGCAGAGTGGTAGCATATGCTTCCCGACAATTGAAGGACTAAGAAAAGAATTATCCCACTCATGACTTGGATATGGTCGTAATGGTCTTTGCTCTGAAAATTTGGAGGCACTACCTATATGGTGAACAATTTGAGGTATTCACAGATTACCAAAGTCTAAAATATATTTTCACACAGAGGGATCAGAATATGAGACAATGAAGGTCAGTGGAATACCTCAAGGACTATGACTTCAGCCTGTCCTATCACCTTGGGAAGGCTAATGTGGTCGTAAATGCCCTAAGCAGGCGCACTCACACCATGGCTAGTCTAATGATCAAGGAATAGCGCCTACTAGAAGAATTGGTTGAGTGCAAACCTCGAAGGCAATGTCAAGGACCTGTTGGAGCTTGGATGGCAAATCTGTATATTCGCCTCCAGTGGAGGAAGTAAAGTAGAGATTGTTGGATGAAGCCCATCAGTCCAGATATGTTATCCATCGAGGGAGCACCAAGATGTACAAAGATTTGAAAAGAACTTTTTGGTGACTTGAAATGAAGAGAGAGATTATTGAGCATGTGGCGAGCTATGCAACCTATTGTACATACTCCATTTTTACATTTCCCACAGTTAGTAAGGATAGGAACTCTTGAAGCTCCCTAGATCTCATGTAACATCTAGGCCTGATTATCCATTTTTGATTGTAAACCATGTTATTAATGGTGATATTGTATGAATGGTTTATTAATGGATAATCTATTGTTCTTTGTATGTGAGGTGGTTTGTTGGCTTTCTGTGCACCTGTTAGTGGTTGTGGGCCCAATGTGGAATCTGGTCAATGATGCACAGTCACCTCGGTTTGCATGCTCATCTTTTTCCTCTTCTTTCTTTTCTTTCTCTCTCTCTCTCACGAGCCACCATCCTCTTCCACTCCTTTCTTCCTTCTTGTGCCACCCGTGTTTGCACGACCAACCCGTGCTCATACCATCCTCTCCGTCTCTGACATGGTGGGGCGGCAGTTGGTCGGATTCACGGAGGTGATCGGGTGGAGAGGTATAAGAAAGGTTGGGGGACAACATGCAAGGGGTGCCCGAAAGAGAGAGTGTGTGTGTGGTGCATGCAAGCGAGAGGAAGGGAGCCTTTGTGCGCACGACGTTGGTGGCCGGAGGCTTACCGAAGGAGTCTCGCGTGGTGGAGGAGGTCGCTAAAGGGCTAGTCTAGGTACACGACCCCCTTTCCTCTCTTCTTCTCTTCGTTTGTGGAAAATGGGCATAATGCATGAAAATGGCAAATAAAACATGAAAATCATGGAAAAATGATAAAAATGTGTGGAATGGAATGTATGATGTGTTTATGTAGAAATCATGTGGTTAGGACGAATTTTTGTGAATTTATACGAGTTTTTGGGGATGCATGCTACAGTGCTCATGGATGAGCTTCATGTCTTTACGATTTTCGTTTGGATAGCATGTTGAATGGATTTGTGAATGGTTTGAGGGATTTTGAAGTAAACTCAAACGTCTACGTCCCATGTTTTATGCGAAATTTTTAGTGTATGTTTGAAGGGTCCGCTCCTCACTCCCAATGGGGAGAAAAGACGAGCGGTAGGGGAGGGGTCGTTTCCTGATAACAGGCAAAACAACATACCAAACCCATGCCTCAAAATAGGGCACTTGGGCCACTGTTCGGTCGACCGAATAGCATCGGTCATCCGAATCGACCGAAACAAAGGATTCCGGACGACTAATCCTAGGATTCAGTCGACCGTTCTGGGTCCAGGGGAGAGAAATCTGATAGAAGTTCAGCTGAATAGAGAGAATCGGTTGACCAAACCAGAGGAATTCGGATGATTGAAGGATTTCGGTCGACCGAATCAGGAGATTTCGGTCCACCGATTTCCAGATCGGCATGTCAAATCTAGCTCCTGACCCATATGATAAAATTTAATGATAAATGGAATAAAAGATGACTTTTATAGATAATTAGCATGTGAGAATGATGTTTTCCCTATGTAAAATGTTATGGAGGAATAAAGAATTTAAATAAAGAAATATGAGCCCAGTTTAGGCTTGAAGCCCCAATATAGTGATAGAAACAAACTAAATGCATGTTTTACAAGTTTTTTGGGCATGAGACCCAATAAAAAGTGATAAATGAATGATTTTGAGTTGGGACCCCAATAGAGGGTCATGTGCTGCATGGAAGAGAATCCTGCAACGAAAGGATAAGATGAAAATGGTTTTTGAAGAAAACTCAAGAGTTTTGAGGAAAAAGAGGAAAATGGTAAAAAGGTTGTAGGACCACGAGGTTGGGTGTCGACAATGTGGTAGGAGTATGAGACTTCAATAGGTCAATTGTCAGATACGACCGTGGTTACCTGTACGGATCCACGAGTTTGGGGTGTCGACGGTATGGAATGAAACCAATCGTTAGACACGACCGTGAATGCCAAGACGGTGTAGACTGAGCCTGGATTATTAAACTAGTTGTTTGGGTCACCGATGGGGTGTCAAAAAAAGGATGCAACCTCATGCATACAAAAATATGGAATTGAGGCCTGTTGGTCGGGGCGGTGTCCTACCGCATGAGGAACTTCACTACGGTAGTGCAGAGGGATAGGGGAAAGGCTGTCCTCACCTACTTCTTGTGTACCTAGTTACCCCTGATCAAGGTAACATCAATAAGAAAAGTGGAAACAAAATGTGTGGTTGTAGCTAAAATTAGACCCATGCATTGTCTTCAAATCCTAACGATAAATAAGGATTTTGTTTTAACCTGTTTCTAGCCAATGTTTGTGGTTTTGCTTGGAGTCTTGTGAGACCTAATGTTTTAGGCTGGATCTGGTCGAGAAAGTGGATTTCTCGAAATGCATAAAGGTTTTAAAGATGCATAAGTTGAAAAGAGAATGTAAGCTTTTGAAAAAGGCATGTTTTAGATAGAGATTCCAAATGTTTTAAAAAAGAAAGAATGTTTTGAAATAAGTTTAAGATCATGGTTTTGGAAAGAAATTCCAAACATCTAAAATCAAAAATGATGTTTTGAAATGGCTTTTGGAGGCCTCTTTTTTTATAAAATTGAGATTTGTGTTTCTCATGGTTTTGTCGTAGTTTTTGTGTGGAACGTATACTGGGTAACTTAGACTTCACTCACGTGTGTTTTATTTGGTTTTCAGGTGTAGGTTGAGGCACAGTCTAGTCCCGGTATTGAGTAGGAGCCACTAGCCGCACATTGTTCCTGGAGGTGAGCCTTAGTTAGTTACAGTTTTGATATTAATACTGTAATTATGACTGTAATTACTTGTGATACTATGATTTAGGTAGCGTACCTGGGTTTGGGGCGTTACATCTCGTTACTAAGGATTTTTTAACATATTTACCAGATTATTCCTTAAACTTTTTAAAAGCATTCTCGATTTTACTTGTTCAAGGTCGTTAACTGTGGCAGAGCTAACATGCTCAGACTAATGGCAAGTTTGAACCCCTTGAACATTTTAAGTGTGAGTCACTAGTTGTGGTAAAGGTAACACTCCCATCCTACTCAAATTGGTGGAAGATTTGAGTATTTTGATTTTAAATGAAATGTTTTTATAATTTAAGAAATTTCTGAAGTATTTCCAGACTTAAACTAAAAGATAGAGTGGAAATCGCAAAAAGACCATGCTAACGCCTCTTCTGCTGGTGACAAATTCAGACGCCTCTTTCAGAAGGCAACAATTTTTGTCGTCGCTGGAATTGGCACCTAGATAAAACAAATGCCAAATAAAGAGGCGACACACATCTTACAAGTCTTTCTCAACATATTATGTCATCATGGACTTTAAAATAATATATGGGAGATTTATAAATATTATCATCATTTTTATCATTATTATCATAATTTCTATTATTTTCCAACACTTAATTATCTATGCATATCATATATATCATCATAAATACCAAATAATTCAGAAAAACTATAGAAATAAGGATGACGATGAATTATGGTCATATCTTTATTTTTTATATTTAAAACGAGATTTTATTTTAAGTTATCTCATTTTTAAGTGTTGTAACTATATTTAATTAGAGATAATGCTTAAAAATAAAGATAAAATCCAAGAATCAAGATAATTACAAATCTAAACTAATTTAGATCTATCCTTGATTTTAATTGATAATTTCTCGTAATTATTAAAGATTTGATTTTCAAATCCAATTTACTTAACATTTTAAGTGGAATTTTGAATTTGGAAGTTAATTTTAAATATCTTTCTATTACGAGAATGATTTTTCAGGATTGATTTAGTCAATATTGGCTAATAGATTTGTAATAAACATTTTATGATGTTAATTTTTCAAAATTTGCCTTTTTTTGATCTCTCAACGTCATACACACCAACGACATGCTGACATGGAATATATCTTGCCTTTTTAACAACTAGCTGACGTGGAATATTTCATTGCCTGACATGCATGATTGTCTACGTTAAGCTTAATAAGGAATATCCATTGTTGTCACCTATGGTACCGGTGACTTGTTATCATTTGTTGCCTCTTGTATGGGCGACGAGATCTAAAAAGTGATTTCTTGCCAAATTTCGAGATTTGGTGCCTCAACCCTATAAATAAACACCTTACGTCAACGTTTTGAGGGTACAGAGCTCAAGAGTTGAGGGATAGGTGGAGAATTCTATCATTTGCATTTGCAATCCTAAGAAGCTTCCCTTTCTTCTAAGAGAGGGGCCTTGTGAGAGATCTTCAAGCCTTATTCTGTCCATCCTTGCGGTGGAAAACCTAGTTTCATAGAAGATCAGCCCTTCCCAAGATCGAAATACGTCTCCGGAGTTCTGCCATTACTTTCACTGCCCCAGTTCACATCATATCATCTCAAGGGTGTCGGGAGTATTTAGTTCCTTTATTTGTCTTTTCTTTCTTTGTCATTCATATCTTAGCTATTCATTGCATTCGTATGTGGGGACAACTCCCAGCTAGTACTCTATTTGTGTTATTCATGTCTCTTTACTACATTCTATTATTACATGCTACACCTGAACTAATTAGGACCTGTGTTCTTTATTTTGAAGGAAGAAGATATCTCACGTAACACGAGGAAGTCACTAGGCAGCATCCTACCATCGACCCAGTGAGCCGCGGATCCACATCAACCATACTCTTGTAGGCGTCTTGTCAGCCATCAAGCAAAGAAAAGATAAGTGGCGATCACAAAGGATCATCTGTGTTTGTAGAGACAACGACGATTCTACAACACCTTACAAAATCCATCCACACTTGCCAGATGGTCAAGTTTAAGCACCAGAAGCCTGGAGGAACCTTGCAACCTCTAGATATCCTAGTTTGAAAGTAGGAGCATGTGTCGATGGACTTTGTGACAAGGCTACCCAAAACCAGAAGGAAGAATCATATAGTCTGGATAATTGTGGACTAGTTCACAAAGTCAACGCATTTCCTACCTATGCGAGTAAATTTCCTACTATCACAGTTGACAGAGTTGTACGTATCTGAGATAGTTTGACTGCATGGAGTTCCAGTATTAATCGTGTCTAATAAAGACACCCGATTTACATCGAGATTATAGAGAGCATTACAAGAGGCGTTTGGCACCGTGCTTTATTTCAACACCGTTTCCCAACCTCAGACAGATGGGCGGACAGAAAGAACTATCCATACACTGGAAGATATATTGTGGACTTGCACCCTGGACTTAGGAGGAAGTTAGGAAGATCACCTATCATTGATCGAATTTTCCTACAATAATAGCTATCACTCCAGCATCAGAATGGCACCATATGAGGCTTTGTATGGGAGACCCTGCAGGACACCTACTTACTAGGATGAAGTAGGCAAGCGACAGTTAATGGGCCCAGAGATTGTGCAGCAGCATGCAGATAAAGTGGAATTGATTAGAAAAAGGCTAGTAGCTACACAGAGCAGATAGAAAAGTATGCAGATCAGAGGTGTAAACCTTTGGAATTTGAGGTAGGAGATTTCGTTTTCCTAAAGGTGTCACCTACTAAAAGAGTGGCGAGATTTAGGAAGTACGGGAAGCTGAGTCCTCGCTACATTAGACTCTACAGGATTTCCAGAAGGGTCGGGGAAGTCACCTACAAGCTTGAATTACCTCTGGACCTATCAGGTGTGCACAGTGTGTTCCACGTCTCGATATTAAGGAAGTACTTGGCCGATGTGTCCCAAGTGATCCATGTTCAACCAAATGAGTTGTAGGAGGACCAGTCTATGGTGGAGGATGTTGTTTAGATACTTGATCAAAAGGAACAGACCCTCAGGAACAAAGTAATTCCCCTCGTATTGGTTCAGTGACGACACCACAACAAGAAGGAGGCTACTTGGGAGCGTGAGGCTGATGTGCGGTCCAAGTACCCCCATTTGTTTTATTAGGAGCGAATTTCAAGGACGAAATTCTCTTACGGGGGAAGGATGTAACATTCAGGGTCAATTACAAAGTTGTATATTGAAATAATAAATCTTGTAATCTAGACCTTGTTGTGTAATCTAATTCAGCTGGGACTAAATGGTTGCCTTAGAGGCCTGGTTTGTGTGTGTGTGTGTGTGTGTGTTTATTTCCTTGTTTGTTTGGCTTTTGTGTGGTGACTCACGTAGAGGAACCGCATGAGGTCTTGGTCTACTTAGCCCTGGGTCTTCAACCGACTCTGCCACCTACACCCGTTGTCTGCCACGCCTCGTCTGCACTACCACCAGGATTCCCGAATGACCAACAGTGGCGTGGGGTGTTTAAATACACTTGGTGCTTTCATGCATTAGGGCAGAGCAGTGTGAGAGAGAGAGTGGAGGGCAAGCGAGAGGTAACTGCTGAGATGTTGGGAGAGAGGATAGGTGAGCGAGGGGGATTCTATTGGAGCTGTCGAAGCCCTACGTCAGAGGATCTCCGTTAGGGGAGACCATCACCGTAGGTGGAGGGCTACGCTACCAAGGAACTCACTGGAGAAGGAAAGACATCGGTGAACTTTGATTGTTTACACATTCCCCCATTCCGACGACATGATTCAGGACAAAAGGGGCATTTTTTAGAAAAACGTCTCTTTCGGCATACCGATTTGGTTTGATATGTCGGATCAGGAGACTTTGGCATTCCAAACCTATTCGATCTGCCGAACCATGCCCAAAGTCAATTTCCTACAAATTTTTAAAACTGAACTTAAATGGCTTAAATTTGGTAATTTCAATAAGCTAACTTTTAATGAAAATCCTTGTGTTTTGAATTGTGATGTCTAGTAATGATTTCTGATATAATGAGTTCCAATAAGCGATTAGGGGATATTTATAACATGATTTCATGTTGATAAATGTTTAATAAATGTGAAATGTTTGGGAATTGGCTTTGAGAATAGTAAAGCCTAAGAAAGGTTTTCAAAGAGATGTATATGTTTTCTGAGGTTTTGTAGGAACCATGTGGATCGATAGACCTTACCGACAAGGGGCAGTGAGACCTCTGAGTAGTCAGGAGACGATCTAGGCTGTGGCTACCTAGTTTGGACCAAGGAGTAAGCCTCGAGACTGTGAGTTTAGGTACTGAAAGACCCATGGTACAGTAGACCTAGATTACCCATAGTGTCGTGCTGGTCAGATCTGGGGTTAGAGGCCCCAAGTAGTCGGGCACTAGGGGTGTTGTAAGGACGCATCCCATGTCTGTTACTTGCATGGTACTGTGAGGTTATGGTCGAGGCGGTTGAACTCCTACATAGGATGGTTCACTGCGGTACTATAGTAGGGTTGGGGTTGGAGCCTTGCCAACTGCTTGTGGCCAGGTTGGTTACTTGTGGCTAGAGTGATATGACCAGTTTTGTACAGACTGTGAGTGTGTGTAGGTTGAGTTAGAATCAACTTCTATTTAAGCTTGTGAAGCCAAATTCTGGTCACATGTGACTTGTGTTTTGAATTAGTTTCCAACCGTGGTTTTGTTACGAATTGAAATGTATATTGGTTTGTATTTTGGCTGGACTCTAGTCAAGGATTTTGCCTCTAAAGATGCTTGAACAGTGATTTGTAAAGATGCATGAATTTTCAAAGAAAATTGATAAAATGTTTGCAAAAGACATAGATTATAATGGGATTCCAGATTGCATGTTTGGTATTTCGGTTTCGGTGTTTTCTTCATATCTCTAGTGGTTCCTTAGAGTTTTGTCGTATTTTTTTGTCGGGACGCGTACTGGATGACATTGATGTCACTCACGCATGTTTCTTTTATGCTTTGTTTCCAGGTGCAATGCTAACAGTGTAGACTTGTTTTGGTGTAAGTACCAAAGCCACTTAACCTTGCATAGGTTTCTGGATAGTTAGCTTAGATTAATTACCTATTTAATTGCTAAACTGAGTTAATTTAGTTTTAGATTGTAAATTGGGTAGCTCGGTATTGTTGTGTAGCGTCAGGGGCGTTACAAGAATCCACTACTTAAGTAATGAGGACTGAGGGATGGATTCTTTGCATTTCATGATATCGATAAGGATATAAAAATCTGTTATATCACTTTGCATCTCACTAGAGAAGCCATGCTCTGGTATGACTTGTATGAGAATGTAGGAAGGGCCACATCTCAGAAGGAATTCACAATAGAGCTTCTACAGAGGTTTGGGACGTCACATGTGGGTAAGCTAGTTGCACTACTTTCGGCAAGGAGGAACCACTAACGAGTACCTCGACGAGCTCAAGTTGCTGTCGAATAGGATCCAAGGAGTTCCAAAGGATGTCTTAGCTAAGATTTTTGTGAGTGAGTTGCGTGGAGACTTGCAATTGGAGGTTCAAATGTACAACCCCAAGATGGTCATCACTACCGTGAAACTAGCTCAAATGTACGAGGAGAAAAGTCTTGGATAGAGGCAAGACCTTTATTGACATAAAAAATTTGATGTAAAAAAAAAAGTTAAACAAAAGAGAAAAGTTGGGGGTTTTATCTAGTTACTCTACAAATGAACTAGACCACTTTACCGTTTGCCAAAAAAAACAAATGAAGTAGACCACAAAAATGCTGCACCAACGACTGCCCCCTACAGCCCATGTGACTTGGTCATCATAGTTGTTATGATAGGTTGAGGAATGCACAAAACAAACGTCATGTGCAGGCATTAATGTGCATGACAAAGTGCATGTGTACACTGTAGGATGAAGACAAAGGAAATAAATTGCAAAGCCATAGGAAGACACCTCATCCTTGACACATTGGTTGTGTTTATTTGGTCATTCCAACTGCTCCTGCTACTTCAGCTCCCATGAAGAGTCGATTCTCCATGCAAACGACTTCGCTCTCGTGGCTTCTTTGCCACCGGATGTCGCTCTATCCACTGTAAATAAAGAAGGAATTCGAGTTTTGAGTTAGAGCAGGCGACAGTAGATGCTGGGTTAGAGCAGCTACAGTGCCCACTCCAGACAAGTGTACCACGCCTGCTCTGCCTTAACAAACATAGTCATTGTTGATGTTGCAAATTTTATAAAAAACGGTAATATATATATATATATGTATATATGTATGTATGTATGTATGTATGTATGTATATTAAATTTTACTTAACTATGAGTGTCACCACCAAGTAATAAAAAAACCAAGCATTCAAAAAAATGTCCAACCTCCATCAAGCATGGGAGGAGTACATGTTACAAGATGTCCAGATATAACCAGAGCAAATTAAAAGATCTAACATAATAAAGTATGCTTCACAATCCAAAAATCAAGCCATAAGTCCAAGCAACCTAGTTATTAGAAGTAATAGAAACTGGCGCAGGAGGTTTCAGTGGTTGACTAGGAGAAGGCTAAGGATCTCCATCAATAGTAGTGATCCCACTAGGTTGGTCAATGGGCACCAATATGTCTTGAATAGCATGAGTTTGGTCCTAGTCATTCTGTATTTGATGAATGGTCCTAGAGATTGATGAAGCATCTGAACCCTGTCTAGTGAAGAGATTTTCTGCCCAACAAGAGGTGAGATGCAAAATTTTATGAAAAATAGAAGATAGATTTGCATTCTATTGTCTAAAACGACCTCATTTCTATTTAACCACAAGCACCACATAATTGCAAGAATGAGTATGTTCCAACTATTAAAGTTAATATCAAACTTGCACAAATTGTACAAAGAGAAGATATTAGAGACAACAATACTTTACAAATAATTTTCATCATTTAACAAAAAGGCCCAAATAGCTGAAGAAAACGAACAATGCATAAAGATATGAGAAGTTGATTCTAAATTATGTCCACAAAGTTCACAATGAGCTAGCCCCAACAAGCCCCTTTTAATTAACTTTAATGGACAAACTAAGCAAACACATTAACTTTTAATGGACTAGTGCTTTCCAAATGATATTTCTAAAGTTGGATCTTAATCCTCCATCATTTAAGATGTCATAATAGCTTTTAAAAGAGAATTCATAATTGTATGTTAATGTCCATTCAACAAAGTCTTCCTCATTGGCAAGGAAAATTGTATCCATGAGGTAATTAAGTTGCTACACTTGGGAAGAAAATGGTTGAGTATTAAGAAGACCCTTACTAGTGTTATTGAAAATATCAAGATTCTCTTCTCTTCTTAACCTCAACTATTTTTCAAGGAAGCATTTTTTATTCTTAGCTAGAGAATACAAGTTAGGGAAGATGAATTTTAATGTTGTATTTCCTGTCCATTTATTTTCCTAGAAAAGTATTTTCTTCTCATTGTGGAATGAGAAAAAGGTAAAAGTATTAACCATAGGATACATGCCATTAATTCCTATCGAAGTGGTGATGTTCTACTAGAAGCTATTACTATCAATTTACTATTACAAATAAAAAGTATTGCTATCAATTTACTATTACTATTAAGGGCATGCCCTTAATGCAGAGGTAAAAGTATTGTTGACGTTGCAATTTACTATAGGAAATAAAAGTCCAATAAATTTTGTTATCAAATCCTAATTTAACTACAGATTAGGTTCTTTTCTCTTGGTGTAACGCTCTGAATCCAGATACACTGTCCAAATCATAGTATTACAAGTAATTACAATGATTACAACATAATTAAAATAACTGTAACTAATTAAAGTTCACTTTTAGGAACAATGTGTGGCTAGTGGCTCCCACTCGAGTGTCGGAATTGGACGACACCTCCATCAACACCTGAAAATCAAATAAAGCACGTGTGAATGACATCCAAGTTATCCAGTACACGCCCCACACACAAATCACGACAAAACAGTGAGAAAACATAAATCTAGATTATTACAAAACGTGGTTTTCAAAAATCCATTTCAAAACATTATTTCTTTTTAAAACATTTGGAATTTCTATCTAAAACCATGCCCTTTTCAAAAACACATATTTTTCTTAATTTATATATCTTTAAACATCTATGCATTCCAAGAAATCCACATTCTTGACCAAATCCAGCCTAAAACACAAGGCCTTACAGGACTCAAAACAAAACCATATACATTGGCTGGCAACTGGTTAAAATATGATTCTCATTCGTTGCTAGAATCTTAAGACAAGGCACAAGTCTAATTCTAGCTAAAACCACACATTTATTTCCACTTTTTTTATTAGTGTTACCTTGATTAAAGGTAACCAGGCACACAAGTAGTAGGTGAAGATACCATTTCCCTTACCTCTCTACACTACCGCGGTAAAGTTCCCATTGCTGGAGGACACCGCCTCGACCTACAGGCTTCAATTTCATTTCATATGCACAGGGATATGTGTTATCCTGACGTTCCATCAGTGACCCGAATACCTAGGTTCATACACCCAAGCTCAGCTTACACTGTCTCAGAACTCGGTAATCATGATCGTTTCTGGCAATTGGTTCCATACCAATCTGCTGACACCAATCTCTTATGATTCCACCCTAACAACCACAGTCATATTTGACAATTGGTTTCATTAGAGTCTCATACTCCTACTACATTACTGACACCAACTCCTCGTAGCTTTAGAACACATTATTATTTTCTTTTCAAAACTCTTGGGTTTTCTTTTCAAAACCATTACTCATTCACTTTCCATTGCAGGAAGTCACTTTCATGCAACTATGACTCTTCATTTGGGTCTCAAGCTCAAAATCATATAAAACTATGTATTCATATTCATTATTAGGTCTCATGCCTAAAAATCACATTAAACCAAACATTTATCAATTTCTTTTCATTTTTGGGGTCTCAAGTCCAAAACCATATTCAATATTATTTATTGAATTCCATATTCCTCAATGTTATCCACATAGAAAATACCTCATTAATACATGTTCATTATCCATTTAAATCACCTATTTTCATTTTTCACACACATTTATTCATGTGGGCAAGGGGCCTTGGCATCAGACACTCAGAACAGTCGACTGAAACTTGAGATTCGATCGTCCAAAAATCGCTACTTTGATCGATCGAAACATTTCAGTCGACCGAAATCTCTTGAAACGGAAGACCAACACATTTCGGTCTACCGAACTCAGGACTCTCTTCGAAAACTAACAGCAAAATTGTATGCCAAGCCCAATTCGACATACTGAAATGCCCGTTTTCAAAAAACTTCTCTTGAACCATAGCCATCCGTTCGTCAGAATTGGGACCTCCAACGGACTCATTTCCGATCAACCACAAATCACACTAAATTCACCAAATGTAGGGCTCTAAGTTTTCTACCATTTGGGACAAAAATCATTCAAATACATTCATCATAGCTCTTCGAACAAAATCAAAACCAACAAGAGCGCAAAACACATAACACAGTATATCATTCATAAAAATCCATAAAATTCATCCTAACCACAAGATTTCTACACATTCATGTCATTCACCTCATTTCCATCATTCTCATTATTTTTCCATGATTTGACATGCATTGTTCATGATTTTCACCCATTTAACTCATAATACTTTATTAACCAAATGAGGGAGAAGGAAGGGGTCACATACCTCTTTGAGATTTCCGACAACCTACCCGGACTCCGACGAGCTCTCTCCCTCCTCACGGCCCACCTCCGGCCCTCAACGCACCACCTCTAGTTGAACTCTTTCTCCCTGGTTTGGCTGCTCTGGCTTAGCTCGTGCCCTCGACGCCATCTCCTCTAATCCTTCTTAAACTCTTCCGCCCTAACCGCCTCCGCAAAATCCTGTCGATCACCGCCCCACCACACAGGCGATGGAGAGGACAAGTCGTGCATGAGCAGGCTATAGAGGCATGGGTTGATAGGGAAGAAAGGAAAGGAGAGGAAGAAGGAGACGCGTGAGTGACACTGTGCTTGGGTTAACCAGGATCCAACCCGAGTCCCCCACACACAGGCACGACACCAAAGCCACATAACCAGGGAAATCACCAATCCAGCCACACAGAGAGAGATGCACACACAACAACTACAATATATCAAACTATCCATTAATAAACCACATAAAAATATTATAATTAATCTCATGATTTACATTAACTGGATGATTGGACCCAAATGTTACACTTGGGTTCATTAACGTTTGATAGAGAAGTCTTTTTATAGGTCCATTATTGAATTCTACTATTATACATGTGTTAAAAATCCATTCACATGTTTGAACACCACATTTAGTTCTCTCATGAACGGGCTCAATTCAACCCACATGTGATCAAACAATTCATCAGTCAAGTGGCAATGAAATTCATATAATCCAATGGACTTATATAGAAATTGATGAACTCTATTTTAATTAACCACAAGTGCAAGACATCCAAAGTAGTACATTAGCAATTACGGGTCGATCCTACAAAAAAAAAATGTTCAAAAAAAGAGATTAACTGTCAATTATTGAAATGAGTTTGAGAGAGATGATGTTTAAAAACTTAATCTAGAATATTAAGGTGCAATCAAATTAATTAAAACTTAAGGTTTCGAATCCATTTATGTGACATTGAGAATGCATAAATAAGTTTACTCTATCTCTTGTTTTAGATCTTAATATTTTATTGAATGATTTTTACCCTAACAAACATATACTATATGCAATGCACCATAAAATATTAAGTAAGGAATAAGAACATATAAAATCAAATAAATCAAATGAAATATGATAGATTTGAGATTATACACACAACCCCCAAATCATTCTTTCCTAAGCATAGGCTAAAAGTGACATTCAATATTATCCTATCAAAGTTTATCAAATGATGAGTAATCTATGTCATATACATCTAGTCTACATAATCATCGCAATAAAGCACAAGAGAAAGAACAAAATCTAATCATAGCATCTCAATTCACATAAACTTCATTTCAACCCTAGAACTAAAAACTTAGCCAAGTATGATAATACAAAGAATTTAAATAAAAGATAAAGAAGGAGGAATAGAAGACATAATTAAAGAAAAATGAACTTTTATTAATAAAAAAACCTGAGATTACACAAAAACTAGAGAGTCTTTCACAATATAGAAAAAGAAAGTCTAAACTTAGAAAGTGAAAGCTGCCCATAGATCTACACAAGGAATCCTTTTGTAGGCTTACAAAGACTTACTTACATTGGAGATAAATTCAAATACAAACTTTGAATTCTAATTTCAAATACAAGATAATTTTAACTATAGATCGTAATGCCTGAAGAATGGATCAAAAATATCTTCCACGGACACCTGGGAGGCACGATTGCATAATTGGGCGCTTAAGAGGCGTCCACGTCAACCGAAAGAAGCTCTAACTTAGTCAATTCTATTGGGTGATATTCTTCCCGGTACTTACACACCTGGAAAATGTGCCTTGGTCTCTTGACGTAGCTCTAGAATTTTCCATACATAAATATTTTCTTTTCTGGCACAATTATTCTTTTCTCTCTTGTCTTTCCTAGATTCTTTTTACACCCCCAGGTTCTTGCAAAATCTGCATAAAACACCTCAAATAGTATTATTTATATACAAAATAGATAAATATGGTAATAAAATCTGTATGCATTATGAGCTAATCAAAAACCTTTAATAAATAAACATTCACATTCTTCTCAAGACTTAAATAAGAATTTAGAAAAGTCCATTTATCCACTAAACTCCATTGTAAAGGATTACTATCAAAAAACAAGATATCAAATCCTACTGGTCCAACAACACCACTTCTAATAAAAATTATGAACACACTCTCATATAAATGTTCATTAATGACCTACTACATGGTTGAATCAATTATTAAATAAATTCCATATAAATGTAATAGAATTGTCACAAATATATGTATTCCACATGTAACATCATCTTATACATGTTATAGTGCAATGTGATTCTACATTGCTCATATAATAAATCAAGTAATATTTGAGCAATGTATATTCTACTTATTTATTCCTCTATACGTGATTAACACGACGTGAATTAGTCATTCTTCTCATCGAGAAGTTATAAGATGTGGAATTCACTTATAAATTCTTGAAAGGTCCTTAACACATATATTTTTATATATGAACAAAATCCACATAAAACAACCCTCTTCTTATTGGATGACGATTGGGACAAGGACGAAGAAGAAAACACCACTTAATGCAATTGAAGAAATAAAAGATACCGGCAAAGAAGAACCCAATATCTCATCCTTTACCATTTTCGATAGCGTGAGCTCTGAAGTTTTCCAAGCATAGGGTCAAATCGGATAGAGGAGAGTTCTTGTTATGTTTACCTTGGGAAGCTCTCATAACTTCTTCGATCCTCAGGCAATTCCCCATGGTTGTTGTCTGACACCCAACTGAAAGCCTAGTGATCGAGTTACCGTTGCAGGAGGTGGAAGACTCTACTCAGTTATGTGGGACCAACTTCTAAGCCATTTCCACGAAGTCCTTCAGGTACTTCAATCAAACCCATTGTTTGCTAAATTGTCCAAATATAGTTTTAGGGTTCAAAAGGTGGAGTCTCTCGACCATATAATCACTCTAGTGGGTGTCCAAGTAGATCCACACAAGACTGAATGTATTCAATAGTGGCCACTGTCAAAGAACCTCTGAGCTCTCTGTGGATTCCTCAGTCACGTAGGTTATTATCACAAATTCATCAAGGACTATGGGAAGATTGATGCCCCATTAAACCAATTGCTCAACAAGAATGGGTTCAAGTAGAGCTCAGTGGCAATAGAGGCCTTCAACGCTCTCAAAAAGGCCATGAACTCACTGTTGGCGTTGAGACATCCAAATGTCAACCAAGAATTCGAGGTGTAGTGTGATGTGTCACGAGTAGGGGTCTAGGCTGTCCTCATGCAACGAAGGCAACCTATAGCATTCCTAAGTTTAGCCCTCCATGGAAGATAACTAGCATTGCTGACGTATGAAAAGGAGATGTTGGTCATGCTACTAGATGTTAAGAAGTGGAGGCCCTATCTCTTGGGTCGTAGTTTCACCATTCAAACCAACTAGAAGGCATTAAATTACCTCTTGGAGCAATGGATTAGTACACCAGCCCAGTAGCATTGAATTGTAAAGTTATTGGCATTCGACTTCAATGTTGAATGTCGAAAAGTTTCAACCAACTTAGCTGCAAATGCCCTCTCATGACAGCTGAAGAGTGCTGAGGTGCATGCTTTTTTCCGTAGTGACACCAACATGGGTTAAACTACTCAAGCAATCATATGAAGAAAAGTTAGACCTCATCCTTCTTCGACAACAATGGGTGGATGGAGAGCTCAATGGCCAGCACTACCAATGTAGAGGCAGCATGTTATATTATAAAGGGAAGTTGGTCATTGGCCACCTTTCTTCTCTTCCATTGTTGATGCTAGAAGAGTTCCATTGCTCCCTAATAACCAGCCATTTCAGCTACCATAAGACCTTACGCTGCCTACGTCGTAATGTGTATTAGAAAGGGATGAAGGGGGACGTCAAGGCCTTTGTCCAGCAATGTGACACTTGTCAGAGGCAAAAGATTGAACACCTGTCGCCAACGGGACTTCTACAACCTCTATCCATTCAAAAACCGCCCTGGGAAGACATCTCCATGGATTTTATTGATGGACTACCGCCATTTAAGGGTATACCATCATCCTTGTCGTGGTGGATTGCTTCACTAACTACGCACACTTTACTCCCCTCAAGCATTCCTACATAGTTGTAACCATCGCTTAACACTTCCTCAACTTCGTCGTCAAGCTCCATGGCCTACCAAAGATGATAGTTAGTGTTCATGATGTCGTCTTTACAAGTCACTTTTGGCAAGAGCTATTCAAAATTCAAACTCAACTCGGCATACCATTCGCAAATCGACAACCAAATTGAAGTAGTCAACCAAACAATTGAAACCTATCTACGCTACTTTTGCTCTAATCATCCTTAGAGTTGGGTGTAGTGGCTTTGTGTAGGGTGAATTTTGGTACAATACAAGCTAGCATTCTTCCTAAGGGTGTACATCGTTCGAAGTGGTGTATTGCATGCCCCCTCTTACTATCACCTCTTATATTCCAAGCACTACTCGAGTTCATGAAATGGATACACAACTCTGCAACTGTAATGAGATACTACATCAACTAAAAATACAATTGGCTAAGACTGTGGACAAGATGAAGAAGAACGTCGATCTTCACCACATCGACTGATCATTTGAAGGAGTGTGGATGTTCCGAGGTTGCACCCTTGTTGACAAATCTCCATGGCAAACTAACGGTCTAATTATAACTTGGATGCTCATTACCATGGACCATATCAAATCGTCCAATGCATTGGTCCATCGCTTACAAGTTCAAGCTCCTCGATAACACGTGCATTCATCTGGTCTCCCACATCTCCCAATTGAAGAAGAAGCAAGGGGACACTCTGGTTGCATCACCTCTTCCACCCTTATAGCTAATGATTCCAACTGAAGAGAAGCACCCTATTAGGATCTTGGACTGCTGCCTTAGGAAGAAGAGAGTTGCCACAACAGAGGTCCTAGTGCAATGGTCTAACGCTTCAATTGTGGACACCATTTGGGAAATTTACTTTGAACTCCATGTCAAATATCCTAAGTGGGCAGTCGAGGACGAAGCCAACCTCAAGAGGGGAAGCTTTGATACGTTGCCAAGCTTGATAGTAGCCCAGTAGCCATTCCTATCGTCATGGGCCTAACCTATTGGGCTCAGCAGAGTCTAGTCCTATTTAGTTTATGAATGTTCTTGTTTCTTCTAGAATATTTGGTTGTTAGTAAGGATAAGGTTGTTAGGATTCTCTATTGAGAATGGCCAGTTAGTTGTACTCAAAGTAGTGGGAGAATCATGTTTATTAGGCTATATTTAGGAGGCTATATACATAGAATGAGTTGGAGAAGAATGATCTTCCTCGTTGAGCTATTGCACCTATGTTGTTCCTCCTTGGTTCTCTAGGTAGAGGTTGAGGTTGAGGTCCTCCTCCATCTTTCGACCTTTGCCCTAACCCTAATGCGGTCTCCTTGGTTCTGTAGACAAGACAATTTAGAGAAGAATTGGAGAACCTGATCGTCATTGGAGGTGGGACGCTCGCCGCAACTACAAATACAAGAAGATTGTACCAACAAATTAGAGTTGAAACTATATATATATATATATATATATTTTCTCTTGTATTAGATTAAGCTAAAGGAGAGAGAGAAACTATTTTCTTATGAGAAGAATAGAACAGAGAAACCCTAGAACAAAGAAGTAGACTATTGTTGATGAATATATAATTCATACATATTGTATTCCTCATATTATTGATTATTGTATAATAATGTTAATCGAGGTATTTTGTGTAAATTTTGTAGAAACTTGGAGACTCAAAAGGAATTAGGAAAAGAAAGGGAAAAGAATAAATATGTAAAGAATTCAAATTCAGACGATGTTTGAACCAGAAAAGAATTTTGGATAAAGAATATGGAACTACGTTGAATATTGAAATTCAAATTTTCATATGTTTAAAAACTTGAATAAATATCATTTAATTAACGAAACAAACAAAACTAAATTTCAGAGTTGCCCAAATGGCTAAATGCGCAAGTGGTGCCTTCCAAGCACCTACACATTAGATATCTGACTTAGTCTTTTGAGAATTTCGTTGTTCAATTATAAATATCTAATATTTGAATTTAGAATTTAAAGTTTTAAATTAGATTTGTTTCCTACCTAAGAAATGTCTTGTAAGTCTAAAAAAGGACTTTTGTTGTAGATCTATGAGATAATCTTCCATCCTTTAAGCTTAAATTTTTCCTCTCTTATTTTAGAGAACTTTTAAGTGTTCTATTGGTTGTACTCTCATGTTCTATTAATAAAACTTCATATATTTTTTTAAATTATGTCTGTTATTTCAAGTTCTTTATTTAAGTTTTTATTTTTTGACATTTCCATGTGCAACTAATTTCTAGATTTAAAGTTCATGTAAATTTTAAATATTGTAATTAAATTTCTATGTCTTCTCATACTTTAATGTTATGAATACTTAAGCTAGATGTCTATTGTATGAGTCTCTATTATATCGATAAACTTTGATAGACTATTATTGATTACATATTTTTAATTTATGCTTAAGAAAGAATAATTAAGAATCATTTGTATAATCTTAAATCTAATGTATATCATTTAATTTAGTTTAATTTGTACATTTTTATCTAGTACTTGATATTCTATAGTGTATTGCATTTGTTAAGATAAAACCATTAAGTTAAACTATTTAAATTAGAAAGTTAAACTAGTTAAACCAAAAAAATAGTTGTTCTTACATTGCTGGGGTGGATGGACTTAACAAGGGCTGCTCTTGACAACCTCAAAAGTAACATAAAAAAAACACATATTCATGGAAAGAATGTAAAGATACAGCTGTGAAAGTAAATCGGACTCGTGACTTTCAATGGAATAAACTTTCAAAGTGGAACTATTGCCCCAGCAACAAAGAAAAAGATGACGACAAATGCTGTTTTTGTTGAGAAAACCTGTAAGCTGATGTCCATGGTCCATGGGGCTCAAACCGTTGCGGCCTCAACCTCTTGGGCCAATACGAGGTTTTACCACGTGCCGAAGTGATTGTACATGAAATGTACTACTCCTTAGTAATATTTTGTATTTGCCTTTGCAAAATAGTCATGCTTGTTTCCATGATAATCCTTTTGAGTGATGTAAATATCAATACCGATTCAGAGTACATAGAGAATTCCCTTTAACCTGCAAACCACAATGTTAGTTGTAGTTAATCCGGCAAACCAAAATCTGTGGAAACGCAAACGCAAAAACAAAAACTGAGAAAAATAATCTCTAGAAGCGTCTTGCTTCTTTTGGTGGACTTACACCATAAAATGGCCAAAATCAGGTAAAACCACTGATTGGCACAACTTCATCAGTTCCAGATACAAACACATCTTCTACAAATGGAACCGTTTTCCATATTTTCAATCTCGATGGTTTCAGTTCTTCACCTGTAAAAAAGAAAATTTCATACCAAAAGCAAGCAGTAGGCACTAATTTTGTTTTTCCATCGGTAAACGTGACCTAGGAGGATATCAACCTTTGAAGTTATTATCCTTTCCCTTGCAAATCGCAGCATAATGAGAACTTTCCAGTTCAAACAATGCAAATTCCCAATCTGTGGTGAGGATTTCAGGATTATGATAGGGCTTTATCAATATATCAGATGCCTAGACAGAGGAACATGATACAAGGTCACAAATAGAAACTCGAATAGGAGTGCATACAAAATTGGAAGGAAAAAAAAAAGGATCATCCCAAGGTTAAATGATATACATCTGAATTTGGTTCTGCATGTTCTTGTGTATCTTTGCATGATTCGAACTGTATATCAAAATCCCTGAAGGGAGCAGCAGAGAATCCCCTTCCTAGAGCCTTGACATATGCCTCCTGAAAGATGAAAGAAGTTATTATTAGATCATGCTGTTGAGTAAACAATTATGACTAGAGACAAAAACATTACAAGAAAAAGTGAAACATATGATCTGTTGTCAAGAGATTAGCTGTCTAAGATAGGCTAAAAAAACATACCAATGTTAAATTGGCCTCAAATAGTTGATTACAAAACAGCATTCATAAAACCAAATGTAAAAAACCAATAAATAAAGCTTTATAGGAGAGTTCCTATTCTCTAATATATTTCTCAAAGATAAGTCCTGGAGTAAACAAGGAGAATAAATTTAAGTTCCCAACTTATTTAGTGGAGCTCTTTCGAATCACATTGAACACTAGATACTTTAAGCATACCTATTTCTAGTATTCACGTGGCTGGATTATATCCCTCATGATATACAATGTGCATGTTGAAGAAATGAAAATGACTTGGTAGCACTGTAATGGTACAAATTTAAATCTGATCCTCTTAGTTTTGAAGTTTTGTTTTATAACAATATAACGGGAATGTTGTTATCAAACTCAAAGTGCATGTGTTCTGACATTTTTAACAGAATCAGCAGATTGGTTTTGTTGACATAATAATCAAAGCACCTTGAGGGTCCAAATCTTAATAAGCTCTTGTCGCTGAGCCTCAGGGTCTGATAAAGCACATAGGATATCAACTTCTTGGGCAGTAAAGTAGCGCCGAGCAAAACACAAGACATTGTTCCTCAGCTGCCGCAGTTTCTCTTCAACATCGACTCCAATCTTAATCAAAATCATGAGGCCATCATCAAATCTCAAAATGAAGCATGTGATGATGTTAGTTTGAATTACATGATAAAATATAAACCACATGAAAAAAAAAACTCAAGAGAGAACAGGAAAATACTGCCACGTCTGCTGTCACTCCACAGGCAATCAAAGAAGGTGTATGTGAAATATTGAAATGTAAATTTGGAGGGTTCCAATTGACTTGGTCTTGCCAGTCTACCTGTTTATATATGTTAAGTACCAAACCAACCAGTGAGCTAAAGCCTGTAGGTCATTTAAAATAAACTTAACTAAAGCTCATTTATTACCTCTGGCTTCCCAAAATTATTCTTCTTGAACTTCAACGACTTTGGACTGACTCTACAATTTGTATCTGATCTAACAGCAGCAACATCAAATATCAGAAATCAGTAATAAAACTACACGTTCATCAAATTCCTACAAAACTTCTGAATTGTTGGTTTTTTTTTTTTTGATAAATAGTTTGAATTTAATTTGACAACTAGAATATATCTGAAACAAAAAGAAACCGTATTTGAACTTTGAAGTCAGGTTCTAAATTACTCCCTATCCAAACTTGAATGTGATCATGTTCATCCAAAACATGTCCAAGTTCAGTAGGAAATAAATTATTCATGTTTTTCTTCAAACAAAATTTATTTGTGTAAGTTGGGAAGCAGACGTATTTACAAACATTTCTGATTAACAGCCCAGTGCAACAATCAGTTTAGTCTACCTTCCTATTTTATGATAGATTATGAATAGTGCATTAGCTCCAAATAATTAGTGTACAGAAAGCTCAGTGAATCAACGTGAGAGAAGAAAATTAGATGTTTCAGTATACATCGAAATGTTTAAAGGGATAAAAAAGGAAGAAGAAAATACCATATGAACAACTATAGTTCCCTCTTTTCTAATTCTTAAAGGTGAGGCTATATAAAAGATGAGTACACTTATTTCCTAGGATCTAGTTATGGAGAAGTTGTTTATATTGTATTGGCTTTTCTATTATTTGCCATTTCCTTTCCAGATATCCACAAAATGTTTCAGACCCTTACAACATTTGCAGTTTCCACTGGTAAACTAATCTGAAAATTAAGCTAATGAATAGATTGGATACCTTATAATACTTTACATTAACAAAGTGAATCAGAAATACCATTTGACAACTGTTTAGAAGGAAAATGCTGAAAATTCTCCATCAGATGTTTATTTAAGGTTCTCTGATAATAAGAGGATAATCAATTAGAATTCTTTGCTCAACTACTTTAATTTCTGTTTGACAAGGTGGATGCCCAATTCAGGGGAGCTAAGAAAAATCAGTAAGAAAGCAAAGAACCATACATCTTGAAATAGTAGTGCGCACCAAGGCACGAGCTAGCAAAGCCTCCTTCTTTAATCTGTCTTCACTCCTATGTAAGACAACCATTTTTTCTGTTGGAGATAAAAGGTTTAGATATTGATCAAGCAGGCAGCAGTTCTTTATCTCATCAGGTACAATATACCAAAAATGCGTCTCCCTACAAAGGATCAAATTAAGTCCTTAATCCATGAATCGTCTTATCTGTAAGCATTGTACAACAACCATGTTTTCAGAGCAACATGAAAATTTTCTCTTTATTTGTTTCAATTTAAGGCATCGTTTCGATACGATTTTGAAATAAATTTTTAATGTAGAATCTTTGATTCTATGCATGCAAGTCAAGGCAGAATAGTTGTAAGATTATGGGTGTAAAATCTGGAGAATATTGAATTTAATTTGGATGTAGATTTTGACTTTACTTTTATTGTTTGAAATGATATATTTACCCTTATGAATTTAAATCTAATTTGGATGACCACAAAATTCTCTCATTGGGTAATGACAGTGATTTACATGCAAACAATGTAATAATATTGGAATACACCTATAATACGATGTATTCACAGTAATACAAAGAACTTATTCTAATATAATGTATTCTCCTAAAGGTCATGTTCTTCTTTCTAACATAAATTCATGGTAATTTTCGTTAGGTAAATTGATAACATTTGTTGTAATTTCAAATAGATAATCGCGTAAAAATTCACAAGACATGAGGTAAAAAGGTAAAAACACAGTTCACAATCCACCCACTGACTGTGAAATAATTTCAAATGGTACTGTTGCATTTTTATCGCATAGAAGATAATTTGACTATAGTATTTTGAGAAATGTCACAAAGAACAAGGGCAATCATGTCTTTTTAATTCAACAATCTAACCAGAATACTCATAATCCAACAAAAGTTGGATTCTTCTGTTGTGCCGAGTGGTGAAGAAGAAATCAGAATACCATCCCCTTCAGCAAGCATTCAATCCTCCACAGATGAACCTCACATGAAACCCTAGATCTGGAGAGAAGAGGGAGGAGTTCTCTCTATTCAATTGGAGTCTAAAATAGGGTTATACGAATGACCAAAGAGGTTACATAATCTGTGCCTTAGCCTACTTAAATACTAG
>JAMKQA010020030.1:0-24670 GCA_024699735.1 Posidonia australis
CTCTATTTTCAATCATTCCATGCATTTTAGATTGCATTTGGCATATAGCAAGGCAAGGATGAAAAATCACTCGAGATTATTAGATCTTTGATCTTATTGTGCAATATTTTTGCATCAACACTTGACCCGACATACGAGTGATACTTCTGAGCATTAGGACACACCCCTACACATCATGCACCTATATTTTAGACACTACATGGATAAGCATGGCATGGCATATCGCCCTCAGGCGTACAGCAAAAGTTGAAAAGCCGACATTTCATAAGCAAATGAGAAACCAATAGAACACCGATTTATCGGACGCACGAGGGTGCCTAATACCATCCTCGTGCGTAACAAGGATCCTGACCCATTTTTCTGGTTCATGACTTACTTTTTCATTGCATAATTTGCATGTTTTATATGGTTTTCCTCGTCTTCCAATTTAATAGACTAGGTGGCGACTCCTGCATTTGCATTTTTATTTTTATTGTTTTTGCCGTAACTTCGTCGATCCCTCGTGTATTTTGGCCTTTCGCGTCAAAACCATTCGAGGCTGTCGTCGACATGGTTACACTCACTCTCCAGCATTTTTTTACCTCATGCACCATGACCTCTCTCATGTGTCATGACATACTAGCATTTAGGACGATGACGATTACTATGTCGGGTCCTTTTGATCGATGGTCCAGGATTCACATAGTGTTTCTGAGCACACTTAGCTCGCATCATTTCCACTGTCGCATCATTCACATCAGCATAGCATATGGTATGCATACACTTAGACCTAGCAAGCATACATGAACATTTACATTTGACGACACACAAGCGAGCGAAAATATAGAAAAACTGATTTCTCGGGCGCATGGGGGTGCTTAACACCTTCCCCATGTATAACAGAAGTCCTTACCCATTCTTAGGCCCGTAATGACCAATGTGTTGCATCTATTAGCCACGGAGCATGCACACATTCATATATGCATCTGCATTAATTTTGCATTATTTTTTTTTCTCATTTTATCACGTCCGGTTTTCCTTATCTTTTCGTTTTTTTTTAAAACGATTAACTAGCGACTCCATTTTCTTGTCCTTATCGTTTTCTTTCTTTTTCCATGTTTTCTTCGGTGTTTTCAAGTCGAATGTCCTTCCTCGGATTCACCGATTTCGCCGTGGCCTCTTCGGTCCCCTCGCGCCTGCACCCTCGTCGCGAAGAGGAGGTCGGTTCCAACATGGTTACACTTGGAAAACGTGCTTCCTTTCTATCAAAGGAAGACTTACTCTTCTTAACTCCATGTTATCTGCCCTATTGACCCACCAGCTCTCTATTATTCCCCTTCCTAGGAAAACTGAGAAAAGATTGAATCCCTCGGGAAGAACTTCGTTCGGAGTGAGGGAAAAAGGGATAACAAAGGTTATAACCTTATTAAGTGGGATAACATTTGTCATAATAAGGATCAAGATGAATTGAGCATCCTCTATCTACGTCACTTCGATTGTGCCTTGAAATGCAAATTTCCTTGGAAATTTCATAATGTCTTAGGATTCGTTTAGTAATGATTATTAGAACCAGTTTATGAAATAAAATACTTATTCTTAAGAAGATGTACCAAATAGTTTTTTTCTACATCAGATTATTTTGATACGTAAGTTTATTGTTTGTGCATAAATGCTTTCAATTGTTTATCAAAATCTGTAAAGACTTGCATTTTCAAAAATGTTGCTTACAGTACTGATTAACTTTTCTCTTTGATCAAAATCAATAAATTTCTATTAAACAATGCCAATTATTGCATCTCTTTGCTTCGGAACATTAGGAATGGTAGAAATGATTGGATTTTCAGGAACTTAGAGCCCAACAGGAGCTCATTGATTGACATTTCTATTTCTTTGTCCATGTGGTGGACTTTCAGGTAGTTGTAGCCTTTCAAAGTTTGGTTCGAGTACTCCCAGCTCCACTGTAAGCTTATTAAGATGCCTCTTTAGAAAATTCCAAAGATGCACAAGTATTGATTTATACCATTGTTTGCATAACCTTGTTCGATCGATAAAACAACACCAAACCATGAGTTTTGCAAGTTCCAGACAAGCATGGCAAGTATGAGTTGAAAAACCTAGAGAAAGAATCATGACAGTAGATGAATACTACTGGTAGTAAAAAATAACATTGTGTTATTTATAGACGTTATGATCCGGAATTGACTATTTGTTTCGTAATACAATCAAACTTAAAAGAAATAATATGAAAAATATAGATATAACAAAATGTTAAGTTATGGTGAAATAGAATTTAAAAAAAATTATTATATTCATGATGCATAAAATTATATTAAGCTTAATAGCTCATCGAGCTTAACTATTTGTTTCATAATTGCCATTTATTTTAGTTATTTTAAGCCTTACTATTTTTTATATGACAAGTAGATAGAGAAAAAAAATCATAAATATTCATCACTTAGATTTTCAAATCTAACATTGTGCACCAATTGCCAAACTAAAATATATCATGAAGAGAGAACATGAGAATAAAAGAGGAAAAATAAAAGGAAACATTAATTTTAGTAGAATGAGGTTAGAAGCATAATTTTCCTAATACAATGCCATGGCTTTACCAAGCAACTTTGTTAGTTTTGGAGGGACATAATGTTCCTTATTTCCATGCCACTAAGCCCATGGATCAGGTCCAACCCAATGGTGCAAAACCAGGCTGACTTTTCATAGCCCATGTTCTTATTAAATCCAGACCTCTAGAAAATAAATCAACGACCGAGATCTCCTCTCCTGACCCAAGCCAAAGGCCAGGGTTTCTCCCCCTAAGTCGTCAGAGCAGGCGACTTCCTCCGGCGTGGCTTGCGGCGGAGCTGGGAAATGGGCGGGAAAGGGCAGCGGCGGCGGGAGAAGAACTTCAAGGAGGCCCACGGCGGCGACAACCGTCTCCCCCCTCCACCCAAGCTCAAGGAGCTCGAGGCCATACCTTCCAAGCTCCGCCGTCTCATGGAGCTCCAGAACAACCCCCCACCTCGTCCCACCTTGCAAAGTGGTATGTTACTTTACCTATCTATCAACAAAAAAAAGGAGATTTTTTTAAGTCTTGTTGATGTTGGTGCAGGGTCTATGAAGGTTGATGTGAAGAAAGGAGAGAGCGGCCGTGGAAGAGTGAGTTCTTATGTTTGGGACGTCTCTTTTTTCTGTAAAAATGTGTTCTTTGGTTGCAAAAGGATCTGTTTTGGTCATATCATTCTGATTTGAGGTTATCTGCTGCTACTTGGGTTGGAATTCTGTTCAATGGAATTGTTTTTATTTTGGAATGAACAGGTTTTTTTGTTTTGTGATCTACTTTCCCGAGTACATGGATTTGACAGTTCAATGATTTGGCTGTTCGCAGGGGAAAAGCGGAAAGGGTGTTCATTCTGTCAACGATTCGCAGTTTGAACTTGGAAACAACATTGACGAAACAGTACCGCATATAGACATGGAAGACAGAGATGGGATGCAAGAAAAAAAGAACAGGAAGAAGAAGAGAAAAACGTTAAATGACCTCCATGTTCAAAGCTCGAACATGGCTGCAGATCAGTTGACTAAAAGAAAACGCAAAAAAGAGTGAGAACTAACAACCTCTTAATCATCAATTAGATAATTCTGTGCACATTTACTTGAACCTTTTTTCGGTGTGTGGTAATTCACATGTAAAATTTCCTGTTTCCCAGAAGTGTATTTCCATAACTTGGTTTCTTATGTAGGTGGAGTACTGCTCTTGGATATTAAAATCACTTTTATTTTGATAGCTAATGGCTATTTCTTATCTACTGATCTATATATTATTATGGTTTCAAAATGATACTTAATTATACAGCGATTGATGCTTCCATTGCTAATCACCAACTAGTTCAAATTCTTCATGTCCTCTGATGTTTCTTCCATGGTGGGATGATATAGATATCACATGTGTGTGTTGTGGCATTGAGCAAGAAATCGGCCATATATCCAACTTTTGGAGGATCATGAATGCTAGATTTCACTTATAGTCGTCTTTTGTGGGTTTACATAAATATGAGAATTTTTTAAAGCAAAGGTGCATAGATCTAGAAATAAGTGTTGAAATAGTCATGAAACTATATGAATAAACATATTAATTATATTGATTAACATATTCATTAAAGTCATAACGTAAGATCCAATAAACGTCATGAACAACTAATGCATGCAACAATAACAAAACAGAGGAACAAAGTTAGAACTTATTTGATCGGGTTGTTCCGAAGGACTCGTCTTAGAGAAAACTGCGACTCACAACCGATACACAAGGTTTTCAAGCTTTTGCTCCCTAGATTTAACGATTGCAGTAGGTAGAGAACGTACTGGGTTGTTGTTTATACATCGATCACACCTTCGTTGCCTGATTTAAGTAGCACAATAGTCAGCAAAGAGGGATGCAGAGTTGTCACAGATTCATCGCAAGCATTAGAATCAATAGAAGGAAGAAGGAAAAGAATGGGTGAGAGAGAAAGTATTGTAAAAATTGTCCTTTCCTCCCTCCTACACCATCTATAAGCGACCCTTGTGACCTACAATGGTTGCGATTTCCACATGTCGCATGCGGTTTGGAAACACTCGTTGGAGGACGTGGTTTGACGATTAACAATGGGTAGATCGTAATCAATTAAGGTAAGATCTCGATTAACTTTGATTAGTTATTGTAATTTTGTGTAAAAAGTAACTGGAGACTTGAGACCATTCCTTCAAGCTCGAAAACCTGAAACCCCGAAACTTGAGCTTGGCTTAGCTGATGCATGCATGTGCGTACGTGTGGTCATCTATGTCTTGTCCAAGTTCTTGTGAATAATTGTTCTAGAACTCTTAGGATATAGGTTCATCTAGGTTTTTACCAATGTAGAACTAAAGACTCACATTCATGCATAAAACTACTCTTTAAAATATTTTCTCTCTTGGACTTGGACAAGGCATGAGTATTACTAGACATTTAATCTTTATTAACAAAGGCAATGTAATAGACTTAACATGAGTATTATTTAATCAAATATTATGGACCTTATTAAATCTAATTTAAACCCGATTGATTAAATGTTCAACAATAAGAATAGGATGAAGATGCTCAAATTGGATCCATAGGCATGTTGTTACGAAACATGATGACTTTTAATGGAGAACCTGAGTTTGCTTCTGTTCTTGTCAAATATTGCTGGAGGTTGCTTTCTGATTGGGGAGCTATCAATTGTAACTTGGGTCGAGATGATTGGGATTTGATATTCGTTGCCTCATCTCCTTTTTTCTTACACTTTTTCCTCTAGTTTTCCAGGATCTTGTACAATTTTTTTTCCTTTCTTTGAAAGCTTACATATAATAAAAACTGCTTCAATTCTTCTTCTTCTTCAAAAAAGATCAAACTTGTTTCATTTCATGTTTAATTAATCATTGCAGGTTCCTTGAAGCAAGAAAGAAGAAAAATAAAAAACCAAACATAAATGATATTCGTGAATTTCCAGGGCGTGAAGACATTAAATTTGGAGAAGTTGTTCAAGCTCCACCAAAGTTGTCATTACCAAAGGTATGGCCATGTCTAGCAGGGTTAAATAAGCATATAAAATATATAATTTTATCGTTTGGGTTCTGAAGATATTAATGGATGTTTCTTTTTTATAGGCCTTCACTTCTCATGATGCATCACATGAAAGACTTCGTTTGAAGGCAGTTGAGGCCTATAGGAACCGAAAAGGATGGGTGTCAAGGCCTGGAATGCATTTTTCTTCAGAGGCACCATCTTCTTGAGTAGAGTATCATTTACTTTTTGTAATGTGACAAATTTTGGATCAATAGTATAGTTTGTTAAGGATATATCAACCAATTATGCAGCAGTTATTTCATATTTGCGCCACTCTTTCTAAATCAGAGTAGAATGTCTAATCCTATTATATGCAATTTTTAATTTTCGTTACAATTATATCTGGTGATCTCTAAATATTAATCCTTAATGATTAGATACACAATGCCTGCCATTTTAATATTCTAATCTAGGATTATCTGAATGTATTTGAGTTCCTTTTCTTTGAGCAAATGTTCATCTTGAAGATGCATGTATTTTTTGGGTAAGTGTGCGACACATGTTAATCTTGCTAATTATAAAACATGTAATGGGGGTCATTGTTCTTTTTCTAACATATTTTATGTGACAATGTCATTGTCATCCTATTGTGTATGATGCACATCACGTACACGCACATGTATGCTCACAAAAATAATTTTATAAACATTTCACAGCAGGAATTGTAAACTAAGAGGCCATTATACTGGACATTTTATGTGTCTGATATGAAAAAAATACTTCTTGCTCTTATTGTTCAAAAGATCACTTTTGAGACTTTCTTCCTCTAATTCTGGTTCAGATTAGTGAAAAATACCATTTTAAAAGAAATACATATACTAGTTATTTTAAGTCTAAGATAGTAGCATGTGTTTCACACATTGTAACTCATCTTGAACTTGAAGAAATGAGAAGTACTACCATAAAAACTCCATTTTGACTAAACGATTTTGTAATTATATTCCATACCTAAGTATCCCAGAAAGATACAAAAGTAATCCTTGAAGTTGCAGACAGTCTCAATTTCACAGACAGCTGCATGAAGGTGTTGCATCTTTGTCAAATCCTTCCTCTGTATGGCTTCTATGTCATCCTTAAAATTTGAGGTGTTGAAGACGCTGTAGTTGCCCTATGTACTACATCTTGTTGAAATACTTTTATTATGTCTACTAGAGATTCTGAAAGTTTATGTGCAGTTGCCTAATGAATTGCATATTGTCAAGTGCTTCTGTGAAAATACTCCAGAATTATGGTGCTACCAAATACAGAAGTTACCTTCTAACTGTTCCATATGATCTTGCACTAAAAGTAAGTGCTTGCAGGGCATGTATAAGAATGGGAATTGGTGACATTGGCTATTTTTCTTTTCCTGTGATGTTAAAATCCATGGTTGCACTCTTCATGTACACTCGATTTCTTTTCAGTTAGGTATATGCCATGTTAGAGTTACCATTTTAGTAATATGATAAACTGAAGGAAAATGGTTAGTAACACATTCTTGGATCTAATATCTAAAAGTGTAACATCTTGACCTTGCTTTTCCGACTCATTTGTAATAATGGTGATTAATGTTGGATTTATGCCTCTTAATGATTTTGAATGTTGTTTAAACTTAATTTATTGGTTAGACTTTGTGGATTTCTTTAAATTGGATTTAGTGGTAATAGTTTGGATTATTATTGAATCATGAGATGAGAAATTTATTGTTTTGATCTTTAAGTTGATTGGCATTGATGGTCAATGAAATCAAATTAAAGAATTCTAGTATAATTTGTGGCTGGCCATAAATTATATGAGAGGGAGTTTGTTGACCATTGGATGTTTATTTTGGGATTAGTGAATCTCATGACATATACTGGTATACATGTGAGTATGTGTCATACATGTGAGTGTGTGTGTGTGTGTTGGGACAAGAGACCGAAAAAAAGGGGGAAGAAGAGGGCTAACTGCCACCCATAAATAAAGAGTGAAAAGAAAAGAGGGGAGGAAAGGGGAACGGCTGAAGAAGAAAAAGAAAAGGAAGGAGTAGAGTAGGAAGGGCTGCTGGCTGGCAGTTGTTGGTGGGTAGATCGGAGCTCTGGTGAGGTGATCGGACAGTTGGTGTTGGTGGTGCGTTGAACACAAGGTATGTGCTCAACCGAGGATACATTTTCTGGGGTTAAATGTTGATTTGCATGCTGGAAATCCTAGTGTAGATGGATTGAGTGCAGATCTTACGTGTTGGTTGGTATTGCATTGTGAAAAATCTAATTTTATTTAGTTTTATGCTATAAGAATGGGTGATTCTTCTTGTACATTTGGTCTGCTATAATCAGTCTTTGATCTTACTTGAATAAGCACCAAGTTAATGGTGGAGAGTTGTTTTGAGTGATGTTGCTGTTTGGTTTGTCCTGTTTCGGGCAGTGATTCTGGTTTGCAAAGTCTGTGTTGCCAAGACTATGGCTGCGTTTGTTTGCAGCCTGCGCTCCACTCTGGCCGCTCCGCTCCCACGAGGAGCTGTTTCTTCGGGCAAACAGCCCTGCTCCAGTTGGAGGAGATCCACCCCTCTACCACTCCAGCCACTGTAGACGAAGAAGGATTCGGAGAGCGGATGATTTGGAATGTTGGGTTGGAGCGGTTACTGTGCTGCTCTTTATTGGTGTAGCTCACCAGTAGATTGGAAACAAACACAGCCTGTATCTCCTATCCACTTGTTTGAATGTGATGAAATTTTAGGTGTTGGAAAGCTATTCTTAGGAACTTCGTAGCTATGTTTTTTGAGAATTTTTGGAATGAAATTTCTGCCCCATATACTCTGTTGTTTCCTGGCAAGTGCATCTTGACTGAAAGCAGATTTTCTGTGGCATAGGCTGTGTTGTCAAGGCCTTTAAGTTCTGATTTATTTGTTGGAATCCTGTGTAATTGGGGAAGTTGGAAAGATGGTTTCAGGATTTGAGCATCCATATTTATTTAGAATTTTTAGAATGTAGTTGCAGCCTGTATGTCCTGTTTTCCATTCAAGTTGTATTCTAAATGTGTGCAGAATTCCTATTTACATAGTTGTGTTGCTTGAGCTCATATCTTTTGATTCAACACGTTTGATTTGGGTGGTTTTGGATTCATTAGATTCAACCATGCTTATTTTCAGAATTTTTGCTGCTCAATTGTTGTACTTTTTATCAGCCTTTCTATAGCAGATTTTATTTGTTCTACAGATTTTTAGAGATTGAGTTTGGTTTGCCTTGTCTTGTAGAATGAGACAACGACACAGTGTGTATGGCTTTGTGATTTTTGAATGAGTTTCTATAAAAGTGATTTAGAAAATTATATAGAAAGGTTTTGAAAATAATTTTTAGTTGAATTTTGATTTTGAATTGTGACGTCGAGGAGTCGTGGGTTGGGACTTGGGGTCTAGAGAGAGACTTAGGTGCTCGTGCATAGACTTGAAGCTATGTGGTTTTGAGATCTGTGCCGACAAGGTTAGGAGTTGTGATAGATAGTCTAGATGGTTTGGGTACTAATTTCAACGATGTAGATACTATGCACCTTGTGGTTTAGACTATGTGATATACATGTGTCTCATTTCTGGTGACATTTAATAGTAGACTGTGGTTAAGGTTTTTCAAAATTTGGGATGGAGGGATTCGTCATAAGGTAGCTTGTATGTGGCAGTGCAATTGTCGAATTAGCTGCTTGTGATTAGTATTGGTTACTTGACGTTGGTTAATACGATAAGATAAGTTTTTGTTGATCGTGTGGTTTTGAGTTTTCAGAGTGGTTTTAACTTTGAAAAAGAAAATATTTAAAATGCATGTTTTAGGAGTTTCATGTATTGTGATTTGAAAGTCAGAAAAGAAATATTTGAAATACATGTCTTAAGAGTTTCATGCATTATGATTTGATGACACAAATTTTTATGAGATCTTTGACCGAATTGAGTTGTTTTTAGGGTTTTGTCAATATACTATGTCGGAACCCTATCCCAATGATGTCTTTTTGGTAGTCCCGTTCATCCTTTTGTTTTTTTAAGTGTAAATTAGTGGCAAGGTAGGCAAATCTAATGCATATTATTAGAGTTATATCGTCGTACACCATATGATCCTTGAACAATGTATTTAATGTTGTAAAATTTTAATTTATTTGGATTATCACCGATGGTCAATTGGATTGATGGATATGATGTAATTTACAAATGTTAATTAATGTATTGGTTAATTCTTGTATATTAAATGATTGGATCTAGATTAAATATTATTTTATTGATTATAGAATTTTAAATGAAAAATTAACAAATGATTAGAAGTTGGACTTATATTGTAGCGATGGTGGTTGTTACAAAATGTAATTGTATCATAGAGGTTTTGAATTAATGGCTTTTAACTTGAGCATATTGGAGTGCTTGAAATGCACTCAATTGGTCTTCATCTTCTTATTTACTTCTTGAGACTTTTCTTATGATGTAAAGATTTGTGTAGGTGAATATTTAATCACTTAGGTACTTCAATCATCTGATTAGTCTTGTATTATTTGTTATGTTATGATTGGCCCCTTGTCAAAATTGAGATTTATACTGACCATTGAGCCCTCAAGATCAATAGATCAGTAGAACTGGGACGTTATCATTATGAATTGTATCATTGAACTTTCATGTTAAAACTTTCTAGCTATTGTACTAAGAGTTTTTTGGTAAAAGCAGATAACACTCCCCAAGTCATGACAATCAGTTGATCTTTTCTTTAAAGAAATTTTTTTTACTTAAGTTTTGCTTAAAAGGCATTATTTTAATTGGGGATTGCCTTTTGCAATGTAAGAGTGTTCACATCATCAAGTGCTTTGGTCAAACTATTTTTCTTGCTCTATCTAAGAAGGCAATTCATTGCATCCATGATTCACTTAGCCTTCATGAACAAGATCTTTACTAGATAATAGCATCTAGACTTTGTTATTAAGGAAATCAGTAAATTTGATCATGTCATTTTCTTCTTGTAGCTTAAAACTTGGGCAAGATTAGTTGTGCAGTTGAAACTTGTAAGTACACGAATTTCCTTTTGAGTTATTGTTAATTCAGGATTGCCACACTTGGAAGTATAGAATTAAACATCAATTTTGTGTCGAACATCGGTGGAAATGTCTGTGAAAACGTAGTAAATTTTTAAAAATTTATGAAAATATTCAAAAAAAACTTTGAATTTTGATGTGAAACTCTAGAATAAGTTAAAGTAAGTAATAATCTATATCTAAGACTATGTAGATCAATTTTCTAAACATTATTACATTAACATACGTTACATAAACGTAATACAAATATTTTGAAGTATAAATAGTACTTAAAAATACTTAATAAATGAATAAATCATACTTAAAATTTTTTAGTATATGTTTAAAATATAGAGAGAAAGTAGAATTAAGAAAATACTTAAAGTATTGAAGATGTGTCTGATTGAGGATTATTCCAGATGTTGCCACTTTGTAGAGTCCATAGGGGTCAGTGAACCTAAGGGGAGGTGGATTTCTAGTGGGAGCAGGTGTGTCCCCTTGTGGGGCTGGTAAGGGCAGCATCTCGGTCTCGAAGCGGTATACGGTTATATGAGTATATTGATTTTACTAATTTTATAGATTTTATAGAATTATTAGCTTAGATCTATATATTATTAGATTAAATAAATGAAAAAAAACACAAAAAGAAATATGAAGAAACCTAAGATCTAAGTGTTATTTGGTTAAATCTATGTAAAATGTAAAAATGTCAGTAGTAAGTAACAATTAGTGAAAAATAAGTAGACTTTTGACACGCGTCAGTAGACATAAAGTTCATGTCCATTGACATGGATTCTGACTTATTGTAATTTTTACACTGAGTCGGTTGACATGAGTTGATGTACTAACATGGGTTGATATATACCATCAACATATCATATTTCTCAAATTACATATATATATATATATATATCGTATAGTCATCTTAGAAATCGACATGTGCCAGCGATATTTAACGCTAGAGTTATAAGCTTGCTTATGCTCAGATTCTCATCAGTTGGATGGCGTGCAGAATCCGAAATCCAGTAGAAACATGGTAAGCCAGGCATCATATTATGATGAAGTAGTGCCTTTATGTTGTTTTTTGATATCAGTCTGTATATATTTTCTCCTTGTGGTTCGTGAGATTCGAACCTGGAAGGAAGGTGGAAGTTCCACTCCTACTGGTCAACTACACCATGGTAGTTGGTTAGGACCTTTATGGTGTCCTATGCCCTTTTTCGTGGAAGTGAGAAGATGAAAAATGGATGATGCTGACTACAGAAGAACTTTGAGAAATAGTGAAAGGATACAAGTTCATTCATTAACTAGTTTCCTTTTAAGTAAGGTAGAAATACTATGACGTTGAATTTGATAAACGCAAGAGTCTGTAGGTTCAAGATAATTCATCACAACAAGTCATACTCCCATGGTCCCATGTCATGTCCTGTAGACTGCATTCCAGAACTAGTCGAGACACATAATGAATGCTTTATTCATGAACGTAAACATTAAGATATTAAGAATTTCTGCTCCATAACCACATCAACCTCTAGAAAATAATATTTATAATTGATGAAAAACATCACTCCAAGCTATTTGGGGTCATAAATTTAACCAAGCAATTGGATACATGATCAGAAGCGGCCTGTGGCTTGTCCACAGAGGAGGGCGTTGGAGGGGATGGGGTACTGATCTCTTCTCGATTCCACAGGGGAATACACTCGTATGTAGAACTGTTGACCAAGGTACCGGCGTGCCCAGTACTCCGACCTCAGGTTCCACATTCCGACGTTGTCGAGGGCGACGTAGACTGCTGTCCACGACCGAGGATAAACCTGCACAGGCATGAGCATTTGTGTCATTTCGATTGTAAGATGGTGATTAAACCATCTAAAGCTTCACAGTTTATCGATGCAATCTTGGAATAGTATTCAGTATTAGATTAATTATAAACCAAGTTATCAGTTGCTTGATTACTTGTATGGTGCAGCGTGAGACGGCATCTATAAGATTGTATTCTTTCCTGACGTTAGGACTCCATCTCCCTCCATTCATCCTACATAAGAATGCACAGATTTGTCAGTACACTGCAAGAATATCATCTCTGCTACCAAAGTGTTAAAACTGTCAGAACGAGTATGACAACAACTTCAGTTACTTACCCGACCACAAAGAAATTGTAGCCATCCAAATGGAAGCTTTGGATTATCCTTTCCTTGTTTTCGAACACGATCTCGACAAAATCCCGGAAGTCGGCGGCCATGACGGAGGTATCAAGGTAGATGGCTCCTCTAGGTGGCTTGTCGGAGATGCTTCCGAGTTTGAACACACCGTTGATCTTGAAGTGGTCGGCAAGTTTAAGGGGCGTGTCGGCCGGAACAAACGACACTCTGTTCATTGCATAGCGTTGCTTGTGGTTCACCTGACCGGCGGAGTTGGCAAGCACGATGGTGCGGGTGGTGTTGACAAGGCCGTAATGATACGAGCCCTGCGGATTCGGCCTTGGGCCGCTGGCCGTGAGATTAGTCCTTGCAAAAGTGTATAATTATGTCTGTTAACTGCACCGTTCATGTTGATTCCAGGACAACTGGTTCGTCAGAATTTTCTTACCGGACGGAGCGAGCTTGATTCAGAGACCACATGACACTGGAGGGTGCATCAGGGATGGGTCCGGACGCCTGCCGGGCCGAGTTGCTGTAGTGGAGGATCGCCGTCGTTGAGAGGACCGTCGACGTGAACCGTGTCGACAAGGCGATGAAGTAGTCCTTGGGGGGCTGGTCTGCCGTGACGAGAACAGAGTAGGACTGGCCGACATGGATGTCGAGCGATGTGTACGAGTTCTGTTGTGTGTGTGTTCCTTCCACCTCTACAAGTTTCATCGTGTGTCCTTGGATCCTGAAGTTGAGGGTGTTCCGCAGCCCGACGTTCGATATCCGGAACCTGTAGGTTTTCCCTGCATCAAATCAACATTTTATTTATTATGTTAGCCAAACTACCAATCAATCTTCTACTAATACTTCTTCTTCTTCTTCTTCTTCTTGTGTTAATAATAATACCGTTTCTGTTCTGTTTACCTTGCTCCACAGGGAAGAAGGCAGCATTGGGGCCACGGCCGTTGATGAGAATGCCATCAGGGAATTTGAGAATCTTACCACGGTCCAATCTGGCTTTCAGCCTCTGCATGATTAGATTACGAACATTCATTAATCCAACAGAGCATGATACCATCAACATGAGTCTGTTCGATCGTAGTCACTCAGTCAGAGGATCTTGGTGAGTGATCGATGCAGGATTGTTCAAATATGGAACTGGAGAGAGGGAGACGTAACTGTGTGGTTGGTCTTGTACCAGTCACCAATGAGGACACTGTAGTCGGCGGCGGGTTCGGCGAATGGGACGGGGATCCTTGGCCTGCTCAGGACCTTGATGGCGCCGAAGCCACCGGCAGCCTTGTGGAAGGCGAGGGATGGGAAGTAGAAGAAGCTTCCGATCTGGTCTTTGAAATGCATGACATACGTGAAGTTGCCACCGGGTGGGATGGGGCAGTTGGTGCCGTAGACACCATCCTGCCATGAATTCCTCCTCTGCTGTATTCCATTCCTGTTGAAGAAGTAAAAAGAAATAATCATGGCGAAACCGAACTATAAGATGAGCTTGGAATTAGTATAAACTGGAAGAAGATGTTTGTATCTCATCCATGAAGCATTTCTAAGAAACTACCATAAAATACAAAGAAAACAAGAGGATGAGGAGGGTCCATGGTACCAACCATGAAATTAGGAATGGCTCCGTCAGATTATTATGCACATTGATGATGATATTGTCATTGGTGACCGAGTAGATCTCTGGCCCTGGGAACTGCCCATTGATCAGTATTCCCTGCAATTTCATACACAAACAAGGAAAAGGCCAGGAGAGTTGGATGTGGTATCGTCTACCTGAATAACGAGCTAGAGAAAACAACTAAGAAGAAGACCATTGATGTGTGAACTGACCGACCTGCTGAGGTACGCCGAGAGGGCTGATGACACCATACGTGACTTTCCAGTCAAAAAATCTGTAAGGGTCCTCTCCATATACAACAGATGATGAAGTACACAACCATAGCACAACTACTGCCAACAAGTAGTTATGGCCATGCTGTTGGTTCTGCATTATTCTCTCAATCTCCATCTCAACAGAGAAAGAGAGAGAGAGAGAGATGGAGAAAGAGAAGGAGAAGGAGGAGAGAATGATTGAAGGTGATGGTATCACTAGGGAAGGAGTACAATATATATGAACCTGAGTTTTTGTTTGGCCTAATTACAGTGTGCAAGTCACATGGCTTCATGGTTTCATGGCTGTCTCCTTCAAATGAGGTCAAAAGCAAAGCATGTGGTGACGGTGAGCAAGTGTGGAGTAGAGGGTAATCTCCAGAAACGCGTTCGGTCCGCATGGATCCTGCTTTTAGCTATGGTCTATTATTATTTGCCTAGGAGTTCCAATTCATTGCCTTCACTTCACTTCTAAGGGCTCATCATCATGTGTGTATTTATATGTATGTTGTTGTTGTGTTCGCTTTGTGGGACTACAGACTGAACTTCCTGCTACCAAACGCCAGTTAATTGTTTCTTTTATAAAATGGATGGAGTGTTGATGTGACGACAGAAGTGCCAAAAGTAGAAGTACTAGTTTAGTAGCAAGTTGGCAATTTGCATGCCGTATCTGATCTTCCCAAAACGTATAATCTCCGATTCACGTTTGGTGGCAGCTCCTGAAGGGAAACGATTTCTTGCAAGAGAAAGAAATTTGAAACTAGAAAAGCATGGAATTCATGAACACCAACTACTAATTATAGCCTTTTGCCTCTTTGTTGGGAAGTATACGTCAAGGGCTTTTTTTTTTTTTTTTTTTTATAATGTTTTAAAAAATAAAATTCTAAAACAAGTAAACTATTTCAATGGTTTTTTTTTCTTAATTTAATTTAGCCATTACAAATAATTTGAATTCAAATCAAACATGAACAAGGCTGTGTGGCCTGCTCTTGCGCTTAAAACTTTTTTTATCAAAATTTTCCAACTTTTTTTATTTCAAATTTCGTCACTTAATTCTTGGAATATCACTTTGAATCACACATTTTAGGCATGTGCTTTCTACTAGTTATCAAAGCTGGTCAATCTAGCTTGTGCTATGTATATTTAGAATGCAATAAAAGGAATATGTTATGAATACTGAATTTTTTTAATACAATTTGGTACACTCCAAATATGTTATTTACATAACTCCAACTAAAGAAATCATTAACATTGTATATTCTAACAAATTAGCTGCTAATTTTTTTTAAATGAAAGAAATTTGAAATTTCTCTCAATGAATAGTGAATGTAAAAAATTATTCATAAAACATATAAGAAACTAATATGATGTAATTAAAAATTAAAAATAGTGTATTAGTAAAAATATTTCGAATAGAATTGACTAAACCCAAAAATAGAGTATTCTAAATCTGTAATGTATTTATGTGACAGCTTTTTGGATATTTGACAAAAGATTATTTTGTTAATTTAACGTTATGGTTTAAATCTAAAATAGTGTTTCAGTGTAAAATTTGAATAGAAATGATTTATACTAAGAGTGCAATTGATGTAACTTTTAGTTAGCTTCTAGGTAGTAGATTTTGACAAAAACTCAAAACACACAGAAACTATTCTAAGCAGGACAATAGAATATAGCTTCCAGTAGAAGCTCCTACTACTACCACATAAAAGTCATGCATCAGATACAGATTCTGCAGTAGAAGCTTACAGTTAATTTCTAGAAATGTTTTCAAATGCTAATTTCTGATAAAAATACAGAATCTTACTTCTGATAGAAGTGTAACCACATGCATCCTGAGAAATCTAATGCCTGTAATCTGCAGTGCTACCATACATGGCGTGTCGGGTTAAACTGACGGTTATATGTATCCATTTTATTATAGTAATACAGTAACAGTCATGACAATTGACAATCAAAGAATCACACCATTGGACATTTCAGGAATCACACGCTCCAATCTTTTCTCCTCCACCCCGTTGGACATCCAACAAAAAGGGGAAAAATGCATTTAACTCCTAATCAGTAGTCGTATGACAAGTAGACAAATTAACCATCAGAACGATGAAATGCATGCTTGGCCAGCGAAGTTTGGATCCACTTTGAGCTTAAACTCAGCAATCTTCGGCGGCCTCCATGATTTGATACCATTATAATATAGTAACTCAACTAGCCACCGTGTAAATTACTCTTAATAAATCTTGCAGATTTTGTCTGCTTATCTTAAGATCAGCATGGCTGATGGAATTCTTAATGTGAGAAGAGAATATTTATGACAACCGTATGCGATGTGTTGTATAGAGTTATGAGGACTGATATGGTGAATCCAGGTCTTGAGTAGACAAATATAAAGTCTCATTCTCAACCTTTGCATTAAAAGTAAGCATAGTCACATCAAAACACTCAATCTTTAACTGTTAGCTTACTTCAAAATCATCTTATATGTATCTACTGACATCACTATGACGCAGACAAAATTCATTATTGACATCAGCGAAATCGAATTGACATCATGCCGACGTTGCACGGTAAATTCAAAATTTCGTGAAAATTTACCCATATTTTTTTGTACAGTTCAATTTTGTAAAGTGTTACGGATATCAAATGAGAGAACAAAACAATCACACTCGTACAAAACATAAGTTACGTGGTTCACTGAGAAAGACTGTGTTTAGAAGTGAAGGTCATCGGATGGAGGTTCCGACGAGGTGGAGAATTTCAGGAAATAATGTATATTTTTCGATGATCTTTTCCTTTTATTTTTCTGTCTATTTATAATTGAGTTACAACACCTCCACTACCCTCCTCTCCTAGTAACGGCTCTTCCTCATTAACGCCGACCATTAACTCTAGTGAATCAATACCATTAAACCAAAGAGGAAACGGTCGTCCGTTTCCTCCTTTGACCACACTGTAACGGTGATCTTTATGACCACCAGTCAACAAGAAGAACCACATATATGAAGAAACTAATAAGAAACGATCGTTGACACATTGGATGTAATACAAAAATAAAATCCCATAACCTTAGTAGATAAGTAACGTATATAGACTCTTAGTTTCTCTTTGAACGTGGAATGAGAAAAATAGAAATAAATAGTAAGTGGTATTAATATGTTGATAGTATTGCTATTCAATTTGGATGTGAGTTTCTTTTAAGGTGAATAAGTATGTATAAGGAGATATTTTGATTTAATTGAAAAATAAAATAAGTATTAGAATAAATGAAATATATATAGATTAACAATAATCAACTTAATTATTAAGATATAAATCTAATTTAAAGTATATATATATATATATTATATTATATATGTCTTAAATTTTAAATAAAAAACAAACACACTGTATACATATATGTATCAGAATAACTTAGTTGAATAACTTTATTTTACCATTTTCGCTGAATAGTTATTTAGAAATAAGTAAATCGAAATAGGAATTATTATTTTGAGTTTATTTTAATTTTTACACAACCAAACGGAATAGTAATTCTTATTCTAAGTTTATTTCAAGACTTATTCTAGACCCAAACAGAGACCTAATATATACGTGATCTTAAATGGATCTTCCCAAGTATTAAATGATCTCACCAGATCATTTATTTGTAATTCTTTGTATTCATAACTACCATATAATGTGTAGTGTAAATAGATAAATCACTCGGGGATCAGTCAAATTGGATTTGGGATACTGCCCATCCTCCTGAAGTTTATGGTCTATAATCTGTAGTTTATCAGACATCCATACTTTTCTACGTACCTATTGTTCTAGTTTGATCGGTGGGTTCGGCATTGTGGGCTCTTACATGTGTAATGTTTTGGCCACTTTCAACCTCTCTTATTATTAGAAAAAAAAAAAAAAGGTTTAGGTTTAGAATAATGTTTGATTCGACTAAATAATGCCTGAAGCGTGGAACAGGACGGTCCTTTTGGTTTCATTGGGCTTGTGGTGTAGCTTCACGTGTTGCTCCTCCGAAGGCGCCGAATGCGACTACTCAACCCCAGCATGCGGTTGGATGGCATGAAAAAGCGAGTTGGGTTTAGATTAAACAAAAACAAACCTTAGGTCGGTACCAACCAGCTTGACAAAAACGATGATATAAGTTCAAAGAAGAGCAGTAAATTATAGGGTTGTTAAAAGATTACAACTCCAGGAGGCCGCTGATCGGCGTTAGATAAGTCTGCAGGTATGTAGTTTTCAGTCTGCTGCTGTTTTCTATATCCATTCCTTATGTATCTGTAGAGGGCTTGTCCGCAACGGTTGGGCTTTACAATTGAAATCTTGGAAAAAAGGAAAAAAAAAACAAATTTCAATTATCCCTTGTTTTCTATTAGTTTTTTTTTGTTTATATTTTTAATTAAGATTCCTGTCTTTGCAAGTATACCAATAAAATTCAGTATAATTATATTATAACCCGTACAATTTTTATACCACACGCATTAAGAAAATAACTAGTAAAGGTTTAAAAACAACTCCCATTAACCGCTTCGGAAAGCTAATGGAGGTATTGTAAAACAATGCAGATGACATATAGGGTTTCAGGATATGCAGTCACTTGGTCTAGTGGTGAAGTCTTTTTGTGGTTGTACGAGAGGTCGAGAGTTTGACTACCACGGACATCATATATATTACATCACTTGATGGTGGTTTCTCATAACCAAGTGTTTGAGTGTAATATATATCAATTACCGTTATAAAAAAAAGAAGACATATAGGATTTCAGGTGTAAAGGGGACAAAGATAAGCGTCTCATATTTTCTTTTGTAGTTGTGATAAACTTAACTTCTACATCTTAGGCTAAGTTCAAATCAAGTTCTGGAATTATTTTATGGGATAAAAAATACACTAAATTTCAAGGGTATGTTTCCATCCATAAAAGGTATTTAGTTAAATATCAATCAAAGCAATAGTTTGAAGATACTCTAGAAATTAGTATAGAAAATATTAAAATAGACGTGAGTGATATCTAATTGTCACCTAACACATGTCCTCCATTTATTAAAACAACAAAATCAGAACTGGAGTTGCTAAGGCTCGGCTCTAAGGCTAAAAATGGCCACCCCTCATGGTAGCACCAAGACCGTGTAGTCCTACACAATCATAAACACTGCATTACACTATTGCAAACAAATATAAAACCTTTTTAGTATGCTTTTCAAAATCCATTCTCTTTTCATAACTAAAACACGTGCATTTTTTAAATATTTTTAAGCACATTTGAAGTAATTACTTTATGCCGAATCAAGTTTAAAATTAGATCAAAACCACATCTTGAAAATCATGATCTCATCTAGATCAGACCCTAAAATTCTTAATTAGAACTAAACAAACTTCAAACACAAACCACACAACCAACGCTCACAGATACACAATCCAAGACCTATTGAGTTACTTGAGCTCAAGCGACAAACATTAGCCACAAGCAATCGTTAAGGCACATTGCCACGACAAAGGACTTTTTTTTCATTTTTTAGTTCCGTCAATACAATTTCCTGAAACCTCATGCCTACCCATTTGAGTCTCAACTCTCCAGGGGTATTACTCATCCGTAATCTACCAGCCAAACTGTTTAGTCCTCTTAGTATTGACCTCACCTTAGTCTTTTGGTATGTAGACCCTTATCTAAAGTCTTTTAATCCTTTAAAACAATGGAATCTCAACCTCAGATTCGCACTTGACCTTCCAGAGGTATAAACCATTCCTGGTCCGTCATTACGATTCTATAGCCTTCTTAGTTCCTCAAAAATCACAAAGACATTATATTAGGCAACTAGCTCTCGACCATTCAGGAGTATCACTCATCCTTGGTTTGCCAACCAAATGCTTCAACTTCTTGGTCCCTCAAAACTACGGAAATTTTTTTTCTAAAATCATTTCAAATCTTATGTATTTTCTTTCTAAATCTATTCTTTTGGAAAATAATGTCGAAAATTAATTCAAAATACTACCAAACACCTCAAAACCCAACTACAGCCTACTGCAAAGACACTAAGGCATATCTCGCACGAAACCAACACCCAAACACTACGAAATCTCTATGCATCACAATAGGAATATAAACTATAGCAAAACTTAGAATAATTTATCGTAAAACCACATAAAGCATACTATAAATAACTTGGTAAACCATAAAATACCAAATCCACACATAAGGGTTTTTCCATTGAAAAATTCACCATATCTAACCCTTGGTTGCCACAAGCTAGATTCCAAACATGGAATCCTAAAAACATTGGATTCTCGCATGGAATCCTAAGGCACAATTATAAAAATCATACACATAATTAAATAAATCAAGGGATTTCGGGGTTGGACATGTACCTTTCACTAAAGCTTGATCCACACGGCCGCATAGTACAACAACTTCACCCTAGTAGCAACCACTTACGGCCGCGGCACTTGACAATAGTAGCATCCAGCGACAGCATTGGTTGCAACACATGGTGGCCAGCGACTCAGGCAACCATAGCAATAGTTCACCCTCTCTCTCCCTCTCAAGATCTCTCTCTCAATCTCTTCCTCAATCTCTTAGTTGTGAATGCCCGACGCTACCCCTTTTCTTCTCTTTTTAATAAGAGCTTCGTGTACAACATTGTTCATGAGCAGTGTTATCATAAGATGGTTGTCTAAACACAGTGTTATCACAGGATGGTACTATAACACAACTATGTTTGTCCACCTTGTACTCCATACACTCACAGGACACAACATGTCAAAAGCTAAACATGGCGTAATATACTAAGGAGAGTCATGGTACAATATGCCAAAGAATTAATGAGGCACGATATGCCAAACAGGGAATCCAAAGAGGAAAGCATTCACAAAATCACTTTGATTACCCAAGAAGAATATTACATTTAAAGGTAATCAAATACCAATCCATCCAACTGGACTCACAACTTGATCACCGAAATTACAATCGAGTGGGAATCAAATCTCAAAACAAAATTTACAACTTATAATGTTCTAGGCTACTAAAACATACCTAGAACCCATGCCTAATTAATACCCATGCGTCTCTCACAAGATCCTCAGGTGTTACAATTTATATGAAAACATATATAAATATTTTGTGGTCTTCCAATTATATTATTGATAAAATATCCAAGCATGTAATATATGACATTTCTTGTTCTAAGGATACAAATCAACATAGAAAACAACAGACCATTCACCTTATCTCAATAGAATAACATGGATATATTTTTTATCTAGTGTAGTTTGAATCATATATAAGAGCTTGACAAATGAATGCCTAGTTACAATCATGACATACAACTAAGATGAAAAAAAACAATGAGCCAAACCACAAAATCAAAGAGCCAAGATGAAAAATACCAAATCAAGAGAATTCAAGATTAGAGGAGAGATAATTGGAGGAGACAGTAGGTGAAGAGACAAGATTAGAGGAGGAACAAAGGATGGTTGCCACTTACCATCACTGTTAATGGTTGTTGCCATCACTACTGATCTTTTCCACCCACGTTTTCATTAGCATTAGTAGTTCTAGCTTCATTAGTATCAATAGTTCTAGATTCAGCAACATTAATAGCAAATAGGAGAGCTGTCGAGGTTGTGTTTTTTATTTATGATTTTGGTTCATAGTTTTTGTGTCATTTTTGGTACGGTGTTTTATGGTGTTTTTGAGATGTTATTGAAAGGATTTGTAATGGTTTTTCAAAAGGATTTTGAAAAGGAAATACATAATTTTGTAAAGATTTTGGAAAGAGTTTTCCATGATTTTCTATTTGTGACTGACTAACAAATAAGAGGGTCGTGTTGTCAGAATCAGGGGATGTGGCCGCATTTCTTTTTGGTCGAGCATGTCACTTACGTTGAAGTCGTAGACCAAGAGACTACAGGTAAGTGTTTGTCAGATTCTTTAGGTATGATTGTAGACACCCTGATTTTGAAAATACTTGGCAGCAGGTTCCTCTAGAAAATGTTCTAGTTGTGGTCACCAAAACCCCTAATTATCAAACCTAAAACCAAAACCCTAGCCCATACAAGCCCATCCAGGCCCACACTAGTCCACTCTGACCTAATTAAAATTAAAGCAAAAAAAAAAACAAATTTAAAACACTTAAAATCCAATTAATCAAGTGAAAACCTTAATTCAAGTCAAAATCAAATAAAATCCACTTAAAATCCAATTAATCAAACAAAAACCTTAATTCAAGTCAAAATGAAATAAAATTCACTTAAAATCCAAGTAATTAAGTGAAAACCCTAATTAAAGTCAAAATCCATTAAAAATCAAAATTAATTAAATCAAAAACCCGAATTAAAACACAAAAACCAAAATTAAAGTCAAAATCCACTAAAAACCCAAATTAATTAAATCAAAAACCCTAATTAATCAAACCCAAAACCCTAAATTAAACTCAAAACCCTAATTAAAACACAAAAACCCTAATTAAAAGTCAAAATTAATTAAAATCCACTTAATCAATTGAAAACCCTAATTAAATTCAAAATCCAAATTAATCAAACCCAAAATCCTAAATTAAACTCAAAACCCTAATTAAAAGTCAAAATTAATTAAAATCCACTTAATCAAGTGAAAACCCTAATTAAAACATAAAAAACCTAATTAAAACTCAAAAACCCTAATCAAACTAAAAACCTAATTAAAATCCAAAAACCTAATTAAATTCAAAATCTTAATTAAAATCCAAAACCCTAAGATTAAAATAGTTAAAACCCTAAAAAACTTTAAAATAATTAAAACCCTAATTTAAAACCCTAATTAAACAAAATAAAAAAATCTAAGAATCAACACCCTAAAAATTCCAAAACAAAAAACCTAAAATAATTAAAACCCTAATTTTAAAAAAAAAATCACAAAATCACAAAACCTAATAAACAAACTAAAACATAAAACCCTAAAATCCCAAAAACAAAAAAACAAAAAACCAATACCCAGCCCAATTCACAGGCCCAAATTCAGCCTAATACCACATTTAACCCTAAAATCAAAAACCTTATATAGCTGAAAAAATAATTCCGGCGAGCTTTCATCGCGAGCAACCCCCGACATCTCCGGCGAGATTTTCGATGATCAATCCTGAGAACTTCGGAGTGCATCCTTGACCCTTGCGATCTCCGGACCTTCTACCTTGGCCACGCGCTCAATCCTACGGCACTCAACCCTTGCGGGAGGGGATCGACGACATGGAAGGGCTTCACTGGGGTTTAAAACCTTGTTGTCGACAGCCTCCGAATCCATCTGCTTCGAGCCTCTCCCCAGCGATCCTGAACCTTCTCCTCCCTACACCCAAACGACCAGAACATCCAGCCAGAGCCTCCAGAGCCACCCACTTTCACAATCCAGAGCCTCAGCCACCATCGCTGGAGCTACGTCCAGAGGTCTGCTGTCGAGCACCATCGGGAGAGACACGTCTCTCAGGTAACCTCCTCTCCTCTTCTTAGGTTAGAAGCACGTCCCATAGTGTATTTCCCCTAGCCCCTGAGGTTGCGTTCGACAGGGATGTGTCCCCTATCGCAGATGGGTTCCCTGTCGCTGGTGAGATCTCAGGCTTCCCAATCACGGGCAAGGCTCCATGGGCCTCCTCTCTTTCCTCCTCTTTCCCCTGGACCCTCTTTGTTCCGGAGGAGCCTCCTTGACCTCCACGTCGCTCATCGCCGTTGCCGTTGCCATCAACTGTCGCTGCTGAAACCACTGAGTGGGCAAAGCACAGTGACTATGCCCCGATTGAACCAATGCCCCTGGAAGCCTCCCCGTGGTCCACCGAGCGTCCCTCGACCACCGCTCGAGTGCTCTCGCCTCTGCAACGTCGTTCCCATCGCCGTCATGATCACCGCCGGAGTCCGGGAAGGGGGGAACACCCCAGGCCATTCCAGCCATGCCAGAGTCTCCCTACAGCCTCGTCGTGCAGCCTCGGAGCTCCTCTGACCTCCACCGTGTCGAGCCATCGCCTCTCGATGCTTCGTGGAAGTCCCCATCGCCGGAGAAGAACGCCGACGAGGGGGGGGGGGGGGGGGGGGGGGGGGGGGG